>JABMCL010001731.1:595000-705000 GCA_018857735.1 Alviniconcha marisindica | reverse complement strand
CAGTTAGTTCAAACTGTGGTCAACTTCTGTCAAGATCATGATTATGATGTCATATTTTTGATAACAACAGAAGTACACCAGCCTGCACGCACTCTGTATAGAAGCATGGGGTTCAGACAAAAAGCATTTAAACCCTATAAACATGTGTGTGGCCTCATCAGTGTGTGGACGTATGAGTTTGAGATGGTTCTCACATAGTCACTGTTTCTTTTAGTTTTAGCATTTATGAGTAAGTCTATGTGGTGATTAATGTAAGGCTGTTCTGCTAGCTGACATGGCAGAAACACTAATGTTGTGATTATTGTGGACGCTGTGAATGTGATGAAAAAATGAAAATCATTTTCATGTTGGTTCAGGTTGTACTTGTTTGAGATGGTTCTCACACAGTTACTGTTTCAGGAGTTTTAGCATTTATGAGTCTCTGTGGTGATTAGTGTATGGCTGTTCTGCTAGCTGGCAGGGCAGAAACACTAATGTGATTTTTGTGGACGCTGTGAATGTGATGAAAAAAAGGTGAAAAAAGCATTTGCATATTGGTTCAGGTTGTGCTTACGATATTGGTATTGGCTCTTTTACTCAGATAATATTAGTGTGTGTGTGTGTGTGTGTGTGTGTGTGTGTGTGTGTGTGTGTGTGTGTGTGCAATAAATGTAAGAAAATCTTCCCCCAACCTTTCTGAATGTTATGCCATAATTATTATTGTCAGTGCAGTTTCAGTACTGGACACAGCAGTGGTTCACAGTACATCACTCTGAATTACACTTTGATTTGTGAGAGCCCATACAGTGCCTGGTGCATAAAAATGAAATAAAAAGTGAGAGAGAAAAAAGATATGGGTCTGCAATGTGTAACAAATATTCTGAATGGGAGTCGCCTGAGCATTCACTATTCTTGAACAGATTGAATGAGAATGATCTCAGTTGACATATCAGTGATGGCAACAGCTAAAATGTTTTTGTGGAATTTTGTGTGTATGTGGATATGGATATAAGGTTATTTGAAAAGGAAAGGATTGGAGAGTCATGACACATTTCAGTAAATTTCTGAGCCAAAACACTCTGTGTGTGTGTGTGTGTGTGTGTGTGTGTGTGTGTGTGTGTGTGTGTGTGTGTGTGAACATGTCATTTGTTGTTTATAGTATTTCCGATATAAAAGGGAGCTGCGCTGTCTAAATCTTGTTACTCCATCGTTCGGTCCGTCAGATAAGCATCTCCACATTCCTTTCTATTGTTGCACAAAACTGTGACGAGACTGAAATGACAACGGCATATGTGGAGCGCTACACTTGTGTAAATTTATAGACTAGTTTTTCAACGTTTAATAAGCAGCCTGGACGCTGTATAACAATGGCGACTCGATGCTGCCGTTACCGACGACACCCCGCGTACCAATCAAGATACAAACTGTTCAGGCAGTTTGGATGCGCGGTTCAAGACAAATCATAGACAACATAGACAACGAAAAGAGGGACGGGCAAAGACTCTAATGAGAAGGGGTTGCACTTCTGCTACAGTACTGCAGTGCTTCTCACGGTTCGATGGAAATTAATCTGCCGCACGTTGGTTGTTGGACGCAAAGCGGAACTAATTATACCCATGGTTCACCTTTTGATTTTGTTGTTGTCGTTGATCGTTTTCCACTTTCAGTGAAGTTCTAACTTATCGCAGACTTTTTTTCCACAGAGGCTGTCAGAATCGAACAAAGTACGCGACTCTACCAAAACTGGAAATTAACACGTCTATCGTCATGCATTGTAAAAATCGGTTTCACGTTTTCGACCACGCGGGCGTTGCTTTGTTGGTAAAACAATAGAATTTCCAGATCTAAAACTTAGACAGATACCTATTTTGGAGCCTTTTGGCGACTCGTGCATGTGGAACGAGAGCCGGAGTTATGGACTCTTTAGCAAATCGGGACATGGGGCAACCCCGCCTTTATTTTCTCGGCATACATATGGGCCCAGAAGGGACAGCAGTCATGTGGTTCAATTCGGTTCAAATGACTCACTTGCTGGTTGTGGTGCAGTCCATAGCAGCATTGTTAGCGACGGGCTCAACGTGAGGCTTGAATGCGGCCACCCTGGGCTGCACCCCGTACTCCTGGTAGCGGCTGTGGTACTCTGAACCACGGATCCCACCTCCCTCAGTATAATCACTGCACACAGAGGGTCACATTGTCAATTTTATTGCTGAAGCATAACGTGTGTACGTGTGTGTGTGTGTGTGTGTGTGAGAGAGAGAGAGAGGGGGGGGGGGGGGGGGAGAGGCCAGACGATCAGTAGACTGCAAGTCTGAAGCAGTGGAAAGGTCGAGCGAGAGGTTGCATAACATGACGGCATGCTTATTTTGAACCTCCCAAAAAACATGCTTATTTTGAACAAAAAATAACAAAAACCAAAACGCGCGCGCGCGCACACACACACACACACAGACACACACACACACACACACACACACACACACACACACACACACACACACACACACACACAAACAGATAGTTGAGTTTTGTTCTTTCCTGTCACCGAGATCGATATTACACAGTACGTAATTAACGATGAAAAAAAAAATGAAAAAAAGTCACCGGTAAATGACCTCGAATTCCTCCCGGCTATACATAATAAACGAAGTCATGACCCATCTCTCGCCCTGTCTCAACATTAAGTCGCTACCATGAATATAGCATATCAAACCTTTGATCATGCATCCGTGAAGTATGGGGGCCGGAGAAAAGAAGTTACACATAGGGACAGAGTACAAGCAAACAGCGGGAATGTGCGGGTGCATTCGGTCACATAATTATAGGTACATGTATACTGAAAATGCAACGAAGCAGAAAGTTCACTTTTGAAAATCTGTTCACTTGAAGACACGGCACAGCATTTGAAAGTTACGCATTCTGGCTTTAGGCGCAAGTAACATTTAGCGCTTAAAATGCCGACGAAAAGAAAGGGGAAACTTTTTGTTGTTGTTGTTGTTGTTGTTGTTGCAAAAGTCAACGACAATGCTGTCGATCTTTAATTTGGACAGTTCATAATTACTGAGTGAAAAGCATGGCCGAAGTGCCGAAAAATATCTCTGCTGGATCATTCATTAATTCGTCGTCTCAGTCTTTCTTTGAATGAGTAAAACCGTGTTGGAGCATTGTGTTTCACAAAACGCATTCAGCTCTATAGCCGGATCAAATGCAGACAACATTTGGTGTACATAGCCTGGATTTGCAGCGGGAAAGTGTGATCGATGTCTTTCCAGACTATGATTTCATACCCCATGCAACAAGTGAACAAATACTACTATACCGTCTCCAAGAACCACCATGAGCTCCACAACATTGACATCAAATATCTTTCTATAACTAAGAAGACCAAAACCTGCTGATACCACATAATTTATGTATCCGTACGCAGGACCAAACCCCTCAAAGCGCTAACCAGCGCTAATTGAAACACTTGCTAGAGGAGAGTGACAGAACGTTTCCTGGAGGCATTCCAGTTCCCTTTCTTTCGCCACTTTCCCGCCCTCAGTCGCTCCACACACACTTCCTACCGCACCCTCCAGTCCCAACCTATGCAGTACGGCACGATCATTACTTTTTACGAAGTTGACTGCACAACCAAAGACGGAGAAGTCGTCTACACTAGGACTCGCTGCTGCTTCTCTTAGCAAACGCTTTCCGGCGTCCACGTTATGAGCCTCAAGGAGGCATTTTGGCAACCGGTATCAGTTTTACAACAGCACTGTTGCATTGGTACGTATGTGCTACTGTGGCTCTCGTTTAGTAAGAAAGGTTGTTCCCCTTGTTCATGAATACATGTCACAGTCGGAGCCTCATTAGAGCATGTGGGCATATTAATTAGTAGAAAAATACGATGAAAACATACTTCAGTTGTATGTCATTTTGAAAAAAACACCCGAAATGCTCGTTTTCTCAAACGGAAGAAACAAGTAGGTCCAGCTATTCATTTGAAAAGCAAATCACTGTGTACAAAAAGGTTCATTCATTTCAGACGCATGTGTGGAATCTGTATCAATGAATGTGTCTTGCCAGTGGAAATGTGAGTGTGAGGGCACGCAAAAATTACATTTCATTTGTACTGACACATTTTTGAGTTCATTGTAAATTGTTGGAAAACTTGATTAAACGTTTGGAAATACCACGACTTCTTGCGCGCTCGCGCGTGTGTGCATATGTGCGCGAGGGCGTGTATAGCTTTCTCAATATATTGTCCTCTTAGTAGAACTTCTGCCAAAAATTAAACGGCTTTTGCCTTATGCTATAAAGTCCTAAATAATTTGCCTCTGAAATTAATACTTGAGATCTTTTACAGCCAGTCAGTCGCATCTCTTGTTGTGTAGTTATCATCTGGAGGGGGGAGGAGCCTTTTTTCTTTTCTTTTTCACTTAGCTTTCAAATGAACTGAAGCATTCTAACGAAGAGAGACGGGGTCGAACTGAACGTAAATGTCAATAAACCTGTTTGCTTTTGTGTACACATAAAAAAAAAAAAATTAAACCCCCACTAAAATTGTATTCTTAGTCTTACAGTTTCGTACTTAATGTATTTTAAAGGTACGATGGCACCGTCATTTTTCTATGAACGTTTCTCGTGAAAAGATTATACAACTATAGTACTATGCATCGTATATCACGTAGGAATCAAATCGAAATCTTTTTACAAGGCCATAATTAAGCCAGCTGAATAAACTCTGGGGTCTCATCCTGCCCCCCCCCCCCCCCCCCCCCCCCCCGCCCCCTATTTACTGTCTCAACTGGTTTTGTTCATGGAGTGTCATGAAAGAATATCGATCATTTATGTACATGTTCTTGGCGTGGAGCTTGAAAATGAGTCAGTTAGTTCAGGCACGGCGGGAATTCGTAGCCATGGCAAGTGTTAGTGGCGGGCGCTAGCTGTTGTCAAAAACATTCTCACTTTTTACAATTACTACAGTTATGCCCCGTAAGTTATTATAAAATCAGTCTTTAGCTGTCAAACCCATAGAAGTACCCTCTGCACACTGTTGTGGTGCTACCGTTGCACAGTTTTGGAATAGGTCTGAAGGTCGTCAGAAAAAGTAGTTTTACACATTTTCTAGTTATGTGAAAAAAATATCACTGAGTTTGACTACAGTGGAGTGCCGGCCAGATCATCGGGTTTAATGGCCCCTCGCCAGGCCGCACAGCTTATGTACAATGGAGGTGCAGACAGACTTGCAAAAGTCTGCCTGCGGAAAGATTTCTTTCAAGAGACCACAGACCTTTTATCAGAACTGATTTGTTTAGTTTGCTCAGTACCGCCATAAAAGGTGCGAGAAAGCCGTGCCACCGGCAAGACACCTTCGCGACAAGGCCGCCATTACTGTTTACACTGACAACACACAGGTAGAGTACAATTCCACCCGCACAAAATCACTCCCGCAGTGCCTCGAAACAATGCACTCAAAACGTGATCAATACTACAGCCCGGGCCATTACAGTGCACGCGCTAGCTGAATTGTTCACATATATGTGGAAACGCTATACCGGCAATGTGTTTATCTTAAAAGCACTTACCCTGCGAGAGACATTTTGATGCAACTCGTAGCAGCAGAGAAGACGGCACGTAAGATAGAATCCAAGACAAGCCCTGCAATCGATCGATCGTAAAGGCACAACCGTACTGGGGTCGCTGGTTGCTAAGGGCGCGGTGTTGTGTACATGATGTGTTCCCTAACGACTAGCCGCGTTTCCTGTCCTCGATCACGTAGGGCGTCTAAGTAGGCTATACAAAGGAGCAAGATTAGGACTGTTAGCATTGCAGGCCGGTCGCCACAACGCTCCAGTAACGAAGTGGAATGAAATCGATCTGTAAGCCTAGTTAGCCTACAACTGATCGGTCGGTGTGGATAAATGATCAGCGTCGACTTCAGTGTTCGGAATCAGTGGTGGAGGAACCATCCTTTGGGGAAAGTGGAGGCTGCTCTTGTAATGCTGGTCATTTCCCGAGGCGTTTTACACTATTTCTCAAGTTAAAGCCTTCTTCTTCCATTAAATGGAAATCGTTATTTCAGAGGGTGGTGCAATAAAAAATATAACCTTCACGGCCTAAAAACACCTAAACCTGTAGTCACTGTACAAACATGTGGTTAAACGGCTCTACGGTAGGCTACATTGCCAACGAAAAAGAAAACATCGGAAACAAAGATTACTACAAGCGTCCCGAAACAAGATCAAAGCACACTAAAGGTTAAAAAGAACGCTATTTTAATCGGACAACGTAAAACATGCGCACCTTTACAGTGCAAACACCGTTGTCAAGCTACAGACAGATAACACCATTGTCGACACCATTCTTTACCGCCTTGTCGAGGCAACCGATCAACAGAGATCTGCACAAGCTTGAACGGTGGGAAAGTGACTGGGACATGGACTTCCATCCCGATAAATGCAGCGTCCTGTCCATTACAAGGAGCCGGAAGTCCACCTCTGATCAGTACACGTTGCTTGAACAAACACTCCAGTCAGTGACATCAGCAAAGTACCTGGGCGTTACCCTTCAACATGACGCCAAATGGGACCAGCATTTCAACAACATCATTGCGAAGGCAAGCAAGTCTCTAGCTTTCCTCCGCCGAAATCTGAAGATTTGTGCCATCAATACCAAACAACTGGCATACAAGTCACTTGTGAGGCTTCTCCTGGAGTATGCCAGCACCGTCTGGGATCCTCACATAAAGAAGGACACCTCAAGGATCGAGATGCTCCAAAGAAGAGCTGCTTGCTTCGTCCTCCAGGACTACAGACAAGTGTTTGACGACATGACTGACCGACTGAACTGGCCCATCCTCGAACATCGGAGGTATGTGGCACGTCTGGCCATGTTCTACGAAGTCGTCAACAGACTTGCTGCTACAAGTTGCTGCTGATGTTGTAGCCCCGAGCTACATCAGGCCACCAGATGGAGAAGAGGACACAACAGGACCTACCGACAGTACACCTGCCGCACTGACCGTAACACGTGAAGGACTGGAATGCCCTCCCCAAAGAGACAGTCCATGCTCCTTCCCTTCACACCGTCATAGCGAGGGTGTCAATCCTCAAATAGTCACAAATGAATTTTTATTGTTTTAGGTACGATTTTTCTGTAGCATTAATTTCTGAGTTGGCCCTTTTGAAATACTCCAGTTTAAGTCTAACTGTAGTGGTCTAAAAATAGATTGGGGATCTCCCCACGGGGTGCAGCTATTTACAGAATGCGTATTACGTCATTATATTTTGTTGTTTTCCATACTCTTTTTTTTTCTTTTTTTTTTCAAACAATAGGCGATCTTCGGAAATCCAGGGGACTGCACTCGGTAAGTGCCTGCGGGTGTAGCGCAGAGTAGGCACGCTTTGTTGGGGGTACAGTAAAACCGCGGGAAAGATGGCCAGATACTGGTAAAAGAAGCAGAAAAGGCATCAGAAATGCCGATCAAGCACTGTTTATGGGGTACATGCAGCTTTGATAGTAGGTTCCCCCAGTTTTGTGAAGTCGTCCGTTTTGTGCAGTTTGCCAAACCAACGCGAACGCTTGAAACATTCCTTTGTTGGAGCAAAGCCTGCGGGCGTCCCCACAGCCAGTCCAATGTCAGCAAAATTATATATATATTTATTTATTTTTATTACTCGAAGTGGTCGGAATTTCGCACACGAAAGGAGCGTCTGAGCCAGTGTAATAAAGAGACCATTCGCAAGAGATGTGACGTGCCCAGTTGCTTTTTGTTTTGTAGTTGTTGCTGGTCAAGCGTGTGCGTGTGTGTGTGTGTTTGGGAGCCAGTTGTATGTTTTTGCTTTAAGGATGGAATAAGAAATGCATACGTAAGCACTGTGTAAAATATGAAAATCTTCGGTAATATCCAAGGAGGCGGTCGAAAATTCCTGGGACATTTTAAATGACATTTTGAGTAATTTATATCATTTAAATCAATAAAACGGCTTCATATGAATGAATCCAAAATTTGCAACAAAAGTGAGTTTTATTACAGTCAGTAAAAAAGTGAGATTTCAGTACACGATCAGCTTGTTACTCGGAAACTAGATCTAGATCTAGATCAAACGTCAATGGCGCATAAGCATACTGAAAGACAAATGTGATAAAACTCACTTTTCAGTCAGGCCTCGTGACTTTTTACACCCATCTCCAATAAATTCTACATTATATGTTGTTATTATGTTTGTTTTGGTCTGCTTATGCAGATTTCTCTGGCAGATTACTCTGCTTGCTTACATGAGTTACGAATTAGTTGCACACTTTGATCTATCCTTAGATCTATTTCTGGGTGATTTCTGAATTTCAAGTCATTATTCTCTAACAGCGTACCTCCTCTAAATCTGAATAAATTCAATGAATATTGTATTAATTAACAGTACACACTCACTGCTGAAGTGCATGTAAACAGGATGTAGTGTGTTTGTTGTTTACACTACCCTACTGATGTCAAATGCGCTGATGGACATATCGCTTCACGCTGACACACAACACAGAGCTGTCGTCCTTCGAGATATCACTTTATACGAGAAATTATCGACACCTCAGAACTTACCATATTTGAAGCAATCTTTAGGTGAGATACCTGGAGAAGATTGTCGACTGCTATCCACCATCCGATGCGAGTGATGGAATAGAGAACCTGGCTTCGCTATTCCTGGTTCTATATTCGATCCTCTGCTCACAGTGATCTGCTTCTGCTAAGCCATGAAGTGCTACTGACGATGCAGCAGAGGCTACCGATGATTTTTTTGATTTTTTTTACATTTCTTCCGAACAAGAACACGGTGTAAACAATGAACGCTCGCAGTCGATTCAGTCAGTCCGCCATTCCAAACAGACATACCGCATGTGGCCCCGCCGAAAAGACCGTAGTATGTCGGGGGAGGGGGGGGGGGGGGGGGGTTCTAGCGCATAGGGCGCATCTGGCAGTCTAGTATAGTATACTATAGGTCCATGCCTGAAGGTCTGATACTGTCACAGACCAGCGCTTTTCGACTGCCATACATATTCTGAAGCCATGGACCTATGTATGCCAGTAGTCCGTGTCTGAAATGATGTCCTAGCGCATAGAGCGCATCTGGCAGTCTAGTATAGTATATATGCCTGAAGGTCTGATACTGTCACAGACCAGCGCTTTTCGACTGCCATACATATTCTGAAATCATGGACCTATGTATGCCAGTAGTCCGTGTCTGAAATGATGTCCTACCGCAGGGGCCTCACTCTTCCGGATTATCTCCCCTGTTATTTCCGGAAATCGTCTATTGACAGTGGCGTCGTCTCAGGCACGTAATCTGCTCAGGCCTAATAATTTGTCGTGCGACTTAACTGATGATTTTGTGAATAATTTTACACCTTTCTTTGAATAAATCTCCTAATCGTGCGATGTGTAACTATGGTGGTGGATGAGACCGGTAGCTGCCGTTTATTAATAATGCTCGGCGATGGATTGAGGTGCAAGGTGTTGGGTGACGAATTTTTTTCACAGCGTACTGATCCGATGCTACTACAGGAAATATTCCAGACATCATTTTCTAATAATAATAATCATAATAAAAAGAAAAGAAAAACCTACCGGCCGGCGGCACGCCAGTAACACGCACGTGACGCAAACAGGTAATAGTAGAATATTTAAACGTATGGTTCCGGTAGACTACTCCTGTCAATCAAAAAAGAAGTATCAGGAACCTTTCCTTTTACTTGTCCAGTTACAGCTTTGCCAGTTTCCTAACAGCTTTGCCAGTTTCCTATTGCAAACGTCTAACCTTTTACACAGCTCTCTCCACCTCTCCACCTCACCACATGGTCACCCAGGGTTACCAGTCGCGATCTGTATCTACGTTGTCGGTCTCTTGGTGGTCGAGCTACACATTCTTTTCATTTTGGTCCTCCGAAGACAAATGGTAATAGCTCTAAATTATCTCTGCTTTGATTGCATAATCTTGAAAAAACAGAAAAGAACTTTGAAGATATAAACATCACTGTTTCATTTTCAGTTCTTCGTTGCCTTCGTTCAGTGGACTATTTGATCCATATAATAGCACATGAAAGAATGCATTTACTATCTGTTAATAAAAAAGAAGGCGGCACACAAAACAAAACACATGTCCCGTCCTTCTTTTCAGTTCTGTCATTCTTACCATCAGTAACTACTTCTAGAACCATTGTTTCCTTCGACTTTCCTTCTCCTTTCTATAATCTTGACGCCAAATTATTAATATCATAATGACGTCAAAATCTGAGAAAAATAGAATAAAATAAAATAAATCTGAAACAGAATGACTGCTAGCGTTCTAAAACAAGATCCAAACACAAAAAGGTTAAACGAACGCTTATTTAACACAGACACATAGTATGCAGTCCCCTTTATCAAGCCACAAAACGACACTTAAACAACAGATAAACGGTCAAAAACGATGAAAAATGAAAGAAAAAGACCGTTTATCTGTTGTTTAAGTGTCGTTTTATGGCTTGATAAAGGGAATTTCCCCGAAAATATGCATACTGTGTGTCCGTTCATTTTAACCTTTTTATGTGCTTGGATCATCATTTCACTGATCCAGACACATAAAAGGTTAGAAAGAACGCGATTTATTAGGGCATCATTTCAGTGTTCGTCTTGGCAATTTCAAACAATATCGATTTTTATTTTATTTTTTATTTTTATTTTTTTCTGAAAAGGTCAGGAAAATGAAATTATTTCACACACACTGTCCAGATTTTTTATTTTTTTATTTTTTTAAATTAACAGAAATAATTTATAAGTGACATGTACACAAAACAGAAGTTGCGGTATCCCATCAATGATGTCATACTAAAACGCGGGAAAGAGCTCGTGAAAACAGTGTTAGTAACAGTGTCTGGGAAAGTCCTCTTCTAAAATCGTTATAAGATCAACGGGACGTTCAATCACAAAACTTTTAATGCGGATCTTATTCGTTTAACCTCCTCTAAGCACCCGAAACGTTTAGCTGAAACACACATTGAAACGCATATCTCCAATCTGGTAGGCCCATCTAACAATACAATACATACAATACAATATAACTTTATTGCCAAGTGTCAATACATTTACACGAGGAATGTTTTGTGGTGCCAAGTACACTCATCACACATTCATTCCAACCATAAGACATTAAATTATAACAACATCCTGGTAAAAAGTCATTCATAGATAAATACATGAAAAATCCCACTAGCATCAAGCTGTGCATATCACATAAAACTGCCACTTCCAGAGGGCCCCCTCTTAAAAGTTACTGTCCTGATAAAAGCAATTATCACTTCTTTTTTTAAGATTTGAGATTTTGGCTGATTTTCAGTGTTTTATCGAATAAATAATAAATCTTGAGTCAAAAATGGGTTTTATTATGTATAAATTGTCAATAAAGATTGCTTACAGATTTGTGGTTATCTTTATTTTGAGCAATTTTGATGAAAATCGGCAATGTTTGGGCCTTGACAACAACCGAGGTTTGCTCAGCTTTGAACAAAGTTAGAGCAATGAAACTTTGCATGGTGCTTGTATGGTGCTTAATTTTTGTCAGAAGTATTTGGTAGTAATACATTTTTGTTTTTGTTTATGACGCTTTAACTGGGGGAAAACGGCACTATTTTTGTATATATTAAAACTAAATTCATTAAAAATACAAAAATCAACATAACTTAAGATTCCTCTGACAAAATAAACATAATGTGCATCTGTATCTATTTCAGCATACAATACCTTTGACACAAACTTCGAGTAACTTGTTTTGTTTGGTGGCCATCTTGGATTGTTTCCATGGCAACGGGTGGTGAAAATTACAAAATTCAGTGTTTGTCAACATTTTTAAGCAATGAGCTTACTACTAAGCCAAAAAAGGTTGATATAATATTGAAGCAAAATTTTATATTTTGCACTGTGGTGTCTGGTTTTAACTATTGTTTTCCTAAAACAATATTGTGTTCCCTTTAACCGTTTATGTATTTGGATCTTGGTCGCATCAGTTCCATCCGTCATCTACTGTCCATAGATGCCACAAAAACTTTTGTTTCTGCCCTTTTTTTTTCTCCTTTTTTTTCCTTTCATGTCTTGACTCAGCAGACTTGACTGCAAGTCTCCCCTTTCTGGCTCTCCTCAGTATCTATTAAATAAATACAAAAAGTTCAGAATAACGCTACTTGCTTTGTCCTGTGAGTTCCGGCCCCAAACTGATCATATTTCTTCTTATATCTTGCTGCGTACTGATCCACGAATACAGTACAAACTCCTTCTCAAAAAATAGCACAAAAGGTAAGTATCTTGGTGTTTTACGCCCAGTCAACCAGTGCGGTTATATAAGGACGAAGCACTGAACGAATACATTATTTTGATTCAGATAGCTGAACTATGTGAAGATTTTGCCAGAGTTATACAATATTGTACAATTTATATATAAAAAATATCAAATCAAATAAATCGATCGCATTTATACAGCTTTTATTTTTATAGCGAGCAAACACCGAAGTGGTGGACTTGAAACACTGTTTGGTTGTTGACATGGCTGGTGTGGCACCAGTGAAACTGCTGCCGTCTCGGCGAGTTCCGTGTGTACACAATACAACCATACACCATATGTCACGTCACTTCATGCAAATTAAGCCACATGCGTGCGTGTTTAGCTGCCACCTGCCACCTGCACGGCTTTTGGCAGAGATAACACGGGGCTGGAACGGATACCGAAACTGGAGTCGGCACAGAAAGTTGATCCTGGAAAAGAAATTTCTCCCGCCGCTCCTGCCGTGACTCGAACCCGCGACCTATCGAGCACGGGTCCGGCGCTCTAACCACTGAGCTATCCCCGCTCTACAACAATACTGCGGTTTAGATAACTGTTAACTTGTTAACATAGCATGGTTAGTGTTGCTGTACTTTGTAGGGCCAGGAGCCAGTTGATGCAATCATGATGTTGTGGAACAGTATCTCGGCAGTATCAACTGTCGAATTAACCAGTCATAACGAAATAGCAGGAAACTAGTCAGTATAGTCATTCAAATGTAACCTAAAAACATTCCTTTTCCCAAAACTGTAGACTTGTTTTGTGTGCCGTGCTGCTGTCTTCATCCATCTCAAGTCTCTGTTTGCTGCCTGTTTTAAGCTGCGTAAATTTATTTTTGTATAGTCAGAATGCTCGTGTGTGCGGGCGCCAGTGTGTGTGTGTGTGTGTGTGTGTGTGTTGTGTGTTTGTGTGTGTGTGTGTGTGTGTGTGTGTGTGTGTGTGTGTGTGTGTGTGTGTGTGTGTTCGCTTAGAATAGTCTCTATGGACAAGATTTTGCAATTTACAAATACTTGAATTATTATTATAAAAGGAACACCTGCAGCAAGTTCAAACCTTGTCCCTAATACGCATTTAGCATCTGAGGACATTAAACAAAAACAGAACGAAGCTCAAAAAATGTTTTCCTTTACTGGTGCAAGATCCAAAGCTTTTGTGTTACGTCAGTATTTTAAGTTCTGTTTCATGTGTGTGTCTTTTAATGGCAGCATCTGGTTATGCAGTTCCAAGGAAATAGTGAAATCAGATGAACGTTCTGTGTATCAAGCTCTCCAGTATTCCTCCTGTATGCAGTCAAGAAAATCAAACAAAACAAAATACAACAACAAAATCAGATCAGAATCTATTATAAGAAAATGTTCGTTAATATTGTTGGTTATAACCGTCATGGTTAACCGGGCGTTAAAAGCCAGTTTCCATTCTGTTCCTTGTTAGCATTAGAAAACAGAGAGAGAGAGAGAGAGAATCATAGCTCTATTGCTTAGCGATCTTGTCGCAAACGTTGAGTATTTATTCACCAAAATTAGGCGTTCGCCTTTGAAAAAGTCCCTGATTGATTAAAAATCAAATATACATAGAGTGTGTGTAATTATATGCTTACGTCGGTGATGGGGGAAGCAGCTTTCACGTAAGTTACATAACAGCACCAAACAAGGATAGATTGCCCCTGGTGCTCTTGATGCCGTATTCATTCTAACTCACATACAAAAGAGCAATATGTGCATTAAGAAGAAAAAAAATATGTCTTCTTGAACGAGGACAGTCCTTGTCATTAATAAGTTGACTCCCCCCCCCCCCCCCCCCCCCCCATACCGTCCCCATTTGAACATAAAATTTACAAATATGTGGGTATTGAGAAAGAAAAATATCATTCCGTAAGATTGGCTTACCCTCAATTGGATGTGTCTCTGTTTAAAGCTAGCCGTCCCAGCACGTCATGGTCCAGAAGCGGTCGTTAGGGGACTGATTATAACCCTCTCGTTGTCAGGCCCGCACTCCATGTCAGCAGCCGCGTCAGCCTGCAGCGATGCTCTGTTGTCAGGTTGCTGTGGTGACGCAGGCGGGCAACAGACACAATAGGCAGTATCCAAGGAAGGGACGCTTTCAACTGCTCAAAGGGTCGTCAATAATTGCATTACTTTTTCATGGCGATTTGTCAATTGAAGTGAATCTTTATCAAGTCTTGTAAGGCGGGTGCATGATGTTCCGGTTGCCATAGGGGACGGAATCAGTAAACCTTTGTGATATCATTATCGCAGTATGTTTGGTTAATACAAGTTTCCTACCTCTTCCTCTTGGGGCAGTAGGTTACTTATCGAGAAGGAGGGAACGTAACTTGAAAAATAAACAGGATGCAATTAAGGGCCGACCGTAAATGAACAAGGATGAGATCGTTTGATGTGTTCTTTTATGTTTGAGTACGGTCTTGCATACAGTTCTAGAAAAATAAATTTTCTTTATACCTATATATTTGACGGTTGCGTGTGAGCAACAAGAGAAACGTTACAACTCAGACAACTCAATTCCCTGTATTTGTATATTCTGCTTTTTCACTAGTTAGTCAATGCCCATAACGTGTTTGAACGTTGCATCTTATACCAACAACACTCTGCCATCAGACTGTAACACGCCTCAGAGAGAGATGTGGAACGGGGAAGGGGGGGGGGGGGGGGGGAGACAGTGACAGAGAGAGGGCGGGATATCTTAGATGGTAGAGCATCTGATAGCAAAGCCAGGCGCAATAGTCACACGGGTTCGATCCTAGGGTGCAGAAAGGGATTTTTCTCTCGGAGTGAACTGTCAGTGCAGATTTTCTTGGTGTTAGTACCATGCCACCGCCCCTGGCGGATAGTGTTGATCGATTCTCCTGATTTCCACGTAAGCAGAACGGCAGAAATTTGAAATGTGCTTGTATAAAAAGTTTTGTGTCAGTCTGTGTTGGCATGCAAACAGTTTGATTACCTCAAAAACCATGAAACTAAGGTTGCGAGCACAGGCCGTGAATAAAATGGAATACTTCTCTTTTTTTTCCTTTTGAAGTTTGCTCGGCATACAGTGTTGAATGTTGTCTTAATTTTCCAAGGAAGGAGTGATGTTCACCAGTCTATCACAGAAAGACGTACTGCAATTTCAATTTCAAGACTGTCTACGAATCATTTTAAGATTTCATCTTTGTGAAGTGGAAGTGACCAGCCCCTTCAGATGCAATAGGCAGTATCCCAGGGAGGGATCGGGACGCTTTCAACCGCCAGCCCCAATGACGGGTAGAATTTACTGGCTCGATAAGTACAAAATTAAAGATTCATGTCAGTTTGAGTTGGCAGGCAATCAACTTGATTACCTCAGAATCCTTTAAGGCAAAGTCGAGAGTCGAGATTTAATCCAGCAAGTATGACATCGGAAAACACATAACAACACTATAGGTTAATACTTTAAAGTACACTTGGGATTTGTAGTTTAAACTAGAATCGCGAAAATTCAAATGACTCTCATTCAAAGGACCTTTGGAATTTTATTTGCATTTCATTCGCTACATAACACAGACGCACAACATCGGGATTGTGTTGTTCAAAAAGTTAATCATTTACAGTTTTCAACAATGTATGAAAAGTATGAATTCCCACACACAGTGCATACCGAGCCAGCTTGGGTGAGCATTCGGATGAACCATTCATTGTGAGAAAATATTGTTTCCTGTAGTAATCCCCGCCTAGTCCCACACCCCCCACCCTCCGCCAAAATGCTCTGATTCCTTTTTCTTCCCTCCTCCTCCAACTTGGGCCCCCAACCACCAGCCCTTGAAAATGGGAAAACAACTTACAGACTCCCTTGATCAATCACGATAGAGACACGTTTTAAGTATATGAGAGAGAGAGAGAGAGAGAGAGAGAGAGAGAGAGAGAGAGAGAGAGAGAGAGAGAGAGAGAGAGAGAGAGAGAGAGAGAGACGTAATGAACTGGGTTACATTTAATTACATTTTACATTTAATTACGCATAAGTTTACATATGTATTTGTGACGCTCAGCATTCTTCAGTCTCAGTTTAGAGAAAGGTTTAAAAAAAAACGAAAATTTTGAACTCAATGTGGTGTTACTGTTGTTTTATTTACGATAAAGCGTTAAAACAAACGTTTGTTTTGTGTGTGTGTGTGGGGGGGGGCTTTAGTTTTGTTGTCGTTGTTATTTTGTTTTTGTGCTCTCTCTCTCTCTCTCTCTCTCTCTGGATCTCGCGAGATTGATTTCCAAGCAGTGCGGATTTTTTGGATGTCTCTATTCGAACACCAAAAGAGTTTCAATAGACCGGCAAGATGCCAGTTGCTGGGTTACCAACAGCTTTGGATAGTGCCCTGTAAGCCCTGCTGTAGGAAAATGCAGTTTCTTCCTGGGAAATGTCCACAGAAGGAAGGGAAACCACCGTAGTCCTTCGACTCGTGACAACAACTGACCCAGACATGGCTGACTTTGCTCACCCCCACACGGCCACACAGCACTTCCGGCGTAAGCCTCCCAGCGGCCAGGTGCGACGCAACCAACGCCGGGCCGCCGAACGGACAAGACAGAACCCAGAGGCAAGTGAACATTCTCCTTCTGGTTTATTGCAACCAACACCACTGCCAACAACAACAGTAGCAGCACATCTTGAAATGCAGTGTGAGAACGACACGCAACACATGTACGACAGTGACAGTGACACCGACGCACGTGCTCTGCTGTCTACAGCGCACCCGCCAGCAGTAGGCCCGGTGACACAGACGGCGTGTCGTTTTCACGCGTCAGCCAATCCCTGGATTTCTCAGTGGAAAACCTCACGGTGTGGAAAAGACAAAGTAAAAGTGAAACTGTACGAGACCGTACTAATGAGTGAGAAAAGGGCTGTTCATTTTGGCTACGATCTGGCGACAATCAAAAATTATGTTGGCAGTTTGAAAGAGAGAACAGTACAACGTGTACTGATAAACACCAAGGGTAACAACTAATTCAAAACTGTGGTGCTTGACAGATCGGACAACGAGAGCAAACTGATTCAGTGTTTTTGTTAGTGACTGCGGTACGTACCAGAAACACCTTTGTACCTACTGGCTGATCAAGCAAGAAGAACTGGAGTACCTGAGGCAACTGCCGAAGGGGAAACCAGTGGACAGGAGGAGGTGTGCTGACCATCTACAGAAAGCGCTGGAGGAAGTGTTGGTGCTGAGAGATGTGACACGGTTTTATCTCGGTTGATCACACAGCAGGCTGAACTCGCGGTGTGTTGGAGTCGTGTTTGTGGTCGGTGCGGTATCGATAGGCCTGTAATCAGTTTGTGGACTAGACCCATGTTAGAAGACACGGTGGATATAAGACTTTAGGGTACTGACGCGGAAGGACGGGAAGGAAGAGCCTCCCTTTGTGTCCATATGTTGAATTTCGTTTGTTTTGTACACTGCTTTATATGCTATAGCCTTACAAGCAATAAACCATTAATATCTCTCTCTCTCTCTCTCTCTCTCTCTCTCTCTCTCTCTCTCTCTCTCTCTCTCTCTCTCTCTCTCTCTCTCTCTCTCAGTCGGTCAGTACAAGACATGAGCATATCTTCAAGGAACGAACAGACGTGCACAACACACACACACTCACGCACGCACATACATACAGAGAGAGAGAGAGAGAGAGAGAGAGAGAGAGAGAGAGAGAGAGAGAGAGAGAGAGAACGTGCATATTTTCAGCCCCCGCCCTTTTTCCAAACACAGACGTGTACAACACACACACACACACACACACACACACACACACACACACACACACACACACACACACATTAGATGGAGAGAATCCTCACATTCCCAATATGAGCAAGCAATGTTTGTTTTAATTCTCCCAGAAGAAATTCTCTCTCTCTCTCTCTCTCTCTCTCTCTCTCTCTCTCTCTCTCTCCTCTCTCTCTCTCTCTCTCTCTTCATTATTTGTTTTGTTTCACGGAGGAAGGGTATGGAGACGCGGCATACGGACGGAGGTGATCTCCGATTAATGCAGTAGAGTGTATACAAAAGATGCCAAATTATACAATTATAGCACCAGGAAACACTCACACACACACACACACACACACACACACACACACACACACACACACACACACACACACACAGGCACACACGCACGCGCACACACACAGGCACGCACGCGAGCACGCACGCACGCACGCATGGACAGATGGAGGTGATCTCCGATCAATACAGTACAGTGTGTCTAACAGATACCACAACTTTATTATTGCTCAAGGAATGAGATTTTAGGCAGTAGCCTATTCTTGCAATCTTACCAGATTACACGTGCAACAATTGAAACACACACACGTGAGCTACGTCCGACGTGCATCTCGTGCGACGTGCGCGCTATCAGAAAAAAGCGAAAACACCAGTTCCAGCTAATGGGATGCAAATGATAGTACCGCAAACTTCCGGTTTCAAATAAAAAGAAGCTGAAATCAAAGGTGACACTAATGTTCCTTGTTACAATATCTGCCAGTATACGTGTACATTCTGCAGATTCAGCCTAATACATGTACACCCTAAATTGATACATACGATACCGCAGCTATGTCCAAATTTAACTTTCTCTCTTCATTTGTTCAAATTCGTAATGAAGAAAATGCCAAAGTGTCCAGTGTCTTGAACAATAAAATTACCAAGGGTCCCTTACGAATTATCGTCGATTTCAAAATCGGCTACATCTAAAAGAAAATTAAACCAGTCGATGCGTAGTCAGAGTCTAGATACATACCGTACGTTACGTTTTTTTCTAATGTAATGGAGTGGAGTGGTTGAGCGTAGAACAGGACAGTGATGCAGGCAGCGGAGTCAGTCAAAATGGAGACCACAGCAGGCGGCGACGGCAAACAGGCTTTATTCTACAGCAGCAGACAACTTTCTCAGCACCCCCAAAATCCTCACGCGCACGCATAGATAAGAGAACTGCGCGGGCCGCAAAGAACACACGCTATCGCTACAATGAAATCGGCCCTCTGGACCACAGAATGGCTGACTATTGTGTTTCCTTGGCCCGCACAGATACAGTTTCCTCAACAATAACTAAACTAATTAAAACATGAAATACATCAAATAAAAGCTACAGTTACAACCTTTTAAACCGTATAAACAAAATGTACACACATGACTTATTTAATTTACAACAAGAGTGGGAAGCGTGGCTTGCACCTGTCTATAAGCAGATTCGTACAACTAAATCACAACTAACACAATGTACAAAATATAACTGTCAATAAAACTTACATCAGAATAAAGTGCACGCTCCCACGGTTAAAATGGTACATAACAATTACAATACAACGCTCTATAAGAGAAGCAAGACACACTCAAAGACTAGTACTAAAACAATCGGTGCGATCTTTCGCCTGGGGCGCGTTATCTTAGTCGCAACAGCGCTGATAGTGATATCAAGTAGTCTATGAATATAACTTAGCTTCTACAGTACACAATACTCAATAAGTTAATTTCAACCCAAAATAAACACTAAACATGAAGTCAGCTAAGCAAAATACTATACGACAAAGCACTGATCGACACAGAATTACTTCAATCGAGTCAAAACAACGATTCACTACTATTCACTAGTACTAAACAGAGAACGCGCCATGCAGACGACGGCTATAAAAAGAATGGACCTAGAGAGGCATCGGCTACTGATTAAGCTCGACCCTGCGTCTAAATAAGATCTAAATAAACATTCTAAGATGCCAGATTATATTACACATGGCTTAGTGCATAAAAAGGACTAGGTGAACAAAGAGTAGGTAAACAAACAAGCGGTCAAAATATTAAGGGAGTAAACAGATTTGAAAATGGCGCGCACCAGCGGCTATCGCCGGTCGGCTGTGTGAAGGCCATGTGGCGTTACGCAACACGCAGCGCTTCAAAACAAAAGCGTCGTCTGCTCCGGTTCCCGGGTTACTAACAGTACAGTAATGAAATTGCATGGATCTGATAACCGGGGCGGGATTATTGTAAAAACGTACAAAGAGCACTTGCTCTCACTAAAAAATAAAAAGTAAACAACCGAAAGAAAGAAAAAATGATCAGCCAGCGTTTCAAATGACTTGAGAATTGTATGCATATTTTGTTCGTAGCCGAGTTCATCTGACCACAGCTTTGGCCAAATAGAAGAGATACGATACTATTTGATCACTGTCGGGTTAGACGGAGTTAGGCTGGTCATTTCCAGTACTTATCGTTTCCTACTAAAAGTTGTTTGAGGTCTGTTTTCAGCTGAGTCCATAATTAGATTGCTGATCATTTTTGTGAGAAACTGAAACCAAAAAGAAGTTTCTAAAGTGCATTTGTTTTATGCCAGTTTCATCCTGTAATACAGTGTAAATACCACAACGTTGATCTCTGTTTTAAATGTGTGTTAAAACTTCAGTTTAAGATAGCTACTTTCTTTTAAAAGGTTTATTACGCATTACAACTCCTGTGAGTCAGACTCTCTCCAGTCACCCAGAAACAAATGAAACGTAAATATCAAAGCATCAAAGTTAAAATAGTGGGTTGTGTTACTGATTATGATGTACTGATGTTTAACTTCGTTTTCTTCATTATCTATATTTCAGCTTTACCATCAGAATTTTTTGTTTGTGTTCTCACGATACTTTATGTCTGCGCGCCGTCTGTAAAATTCCTTAATTGCATTCACAAGCTGGAATGGGCCAAAAACCCTCTTTTACCTCACACAAGAGACAAAAACGCTCTACCACGGCCAGAGGTCAAGGCTGCTGCAAAAATGTCTCACAAATGCCGTTATTGCATTATCGATAATGTAGCTTTTGTACAGGAAAACACAAACGAAACTTTTGAAGCCATCAAACATTGAAGCTTGACTGCGCCAACGATTACGTCACGAGTAATTGATAAAACAAAAAACAATATCATCAATATCAGGAGCCGTCAGTTTCCAAAGCACAGAAACAAAAACAAAAACAAACAAAAACAAAAAAACAACCTTCGACTCGAAGTACTTTCTACAGGGTTCGACTTATTCGTTGTCGACGGATAACTCGAAGAAAAAAGAAATTCCCCAGCACGTTCGACGTTCGACTGTATTAATCAGTTAAGTGATCCCTTTTATGTAGCGCTATTATTTGCTCTTGAGTAGACTCACTACGTCTTAGTGATGATAATAACATAGATTATTTAGGGTGAGCCATCTCGTTGCAGTCCAGAGTGCTTACAAAGACCTACAGGTATGCGCATTTCATCTCTCTCTCTCTCTCTCTCTCTCTCTCTCTCTGAAATTAATATTTGGGGGGAAATTTAAAATTTAAACGGCTATTGGTTATGTTTGTTTTCTACTGATCTTTTAAGTCTCGTTTTAAAATTGTACATATACTAGATTTAGCGTGTCCACATTTTTAAAAACTGGTGTATGATAACAAAATATGTGTCGTCATGATATAACCGCAATGGTTGACTGGGAAGAGAGAGAGTAACTTGGTGTTTTACCAAGTTACTCTCTCTCTCTCTCTCTCTCTCTCTCTCTCTCTCTCTCTCTCTCTCTCTCTCTCTCTCCTCTCTCCACACACACACACACACACACACACACACACACACACACACACACACACACACTACAAATGCATGCATTTGGTTGGAAGAATGAAAAGAAAGAAAACAATAAATCAGTATGCGGGTTTTCAGTTTCGACTTAGGAAAAGACAGCGAAGAGGAATCCCTGACAAAGAGAGGAAGAGAGTTCCGTATCACAGGTTCGATGTATGGAAGGCCGGGTTCTCTCCCCCAGGGTCCTCCTGCCATCCTCGGAACACAGAAGAAAGCGAGAAGGGCATATAATCTGATAGCTATAACCGTAACTAGTTACTGTCCTCCGAACGCGTGTGTGAATATCCACCAAGGCTGGTGCCACGTGAAACTGCTGCCGTCTAGGCACAGGTTCTGTGTATATCATACAACCGTGTACCAGTTTACTGTGTCACGTACTTCATTCGAAGCCACATTCGTAAGGTGCGTGTGCCTTTAGCTGTAACCTAGCTGCCACTTGCACTTTTGGCAAAATCTGTTACATACCACTGCGGTAACATGGGCGTGGAACGGACACCGAAATATGAGTCAATACAAAAGGCACATTTCTCCGGTTTCTCCTCCCGGGACTCGAACCCGCGACCTTTTGATCAAGAATCTGGCGCTCAACCATCGAGATGTCCCCGCTCCCAGAATAAGATCAAAACAGACATTCATGGACAAAAACTTTGTAATATCCAATGAGACGGTCCAAAATTCCTGGGACATTTTAAACGCTATTTTTGGCCACGTATATCATCAGAATCACTGAAACAGGGTTATATCTAGCGAATGAAGCCAACATTTCCAACAAAAGTGACTCTGATCACAGTCTGTAAATGGATGAGTCCTCAGTACACGATTGATTGTTTCGCCAACATCAGAAAGCGAGCACGGTTACTCAGAAACTAGATCTAGATCAAATGTCTGAAAGGAGCATACGCACACTCAAGGACACAAATAATTATGATAAAACTCATTTTCTGCGTTGCAAATTTTGGGTTTATTCGCTTCGTATGACCCTGTTTGGATGATTCTGAAGATATTTGTGACCTAAAATGGCGTATAAAATGTCCTAGGAATTTAGCGGAGCTCCTGTGGTCACAAAATCAGGTGAATACGGGGCGGGGATAGTTCAGTGGTTAGAGCGCCAGACTCGTGATCGAAAGGTCGCGGCGGGTTCGAATCCCTGCAGGAGCGGCGGGAGAATTTTCTTCTCCAGGGTCAACTTTCTGTGCTGACTCTTATTTCGGTATCCGTTCCACCCCCGTGTTACCGCAGTAGCACGTAAAAGACCCCGGTCATTCTGCCAAAAGTGCAGGTGGCAGGTTACAGCTAAACATGCATGCACCTTACGTATGTGGCTTTGCATGAAGTGACATGGTGCATGGTTGTATGGTGTACACAGAACGCGCCCAGATGGCAGCAGTTTCATGTGGCACCAGCCATGCCAGCGCTCTAAGTACACCACCTCGGTGGATATTCAAAAACGCGCTATAAAAAGCTATTCACTCATGCAGAATCACATGCGAGCACAGTGAGTCTGCTCGAGAGCGGAGAATAGCGCTATATAAAAGTGATCCATAATAATAATAATAGAGTAAAATTGAGTGAAAGCATGACGTTTTGCACATATGTACTATGATTCTATCTGAACATTTTTAGGCACATAGACATCTTGAAACTGACCTCCTATGACTATAATTAGCAATGTAATTAGATCATCCTGTACTGACAGCATCATGCAAACTACACTTCAAAACTGTTTGTTTGTTTGTTTTTGACAATCAGCAAAACTTGTGATCATTCACACAAGCACTATGCTCCAGGAGGATCTGTCTGGTCCATTCAGATACTTGGATTCCCTGAGGCTATAACAATATCCGTAATTAGGTCAAAGAAAACAAAAATATGTTATCCCAGGACTATTAAAATGTTACTGAAATTGTTTTGAAATTAAAGCATGAACTTTGGGCAGATACATTGCTCCTCTTGGAACATTTTCGGCCTGACAGAGTCCCCTATTGTGAGGATACCTTTATCTGTTGTCTGCAACAGTGATTATAGCAATTAGGTCACGCTAAATGGGTGTAAACGTGTCCACACCACCGATCCCCATTTACCGGAGCTCTTATGGTCACAATATCCGATGGATACTGCAAAATGGAGTGAACGCATGACGTGTTGCTCACAGGCATGATTCTCTCTGAACATTTTCAAGTCATAGACACCTTGGCACTGACCCCATATGACCACGTAATACGGTCATCTTTCATGTTCTGACGGCATCACCCACACTGCAGTTCAAAACTCTTTGTTGTTGTAATGAAAGTCACGTACGTGTGACCTTTCACACAAGCATTATACTCAGATATGGCCTTGCTGGTCGAGTCAGACGCTTGGATACCCTGGGGTTAATATTAAATCCATAATTAGGTCACAGAAAACAAGACTGTATAATTCGGACTATTAAAATCTGTCACAGAAATTGTTCTTTGCGCAGATGCAATGCTCCTCTGAAACATTTTACGCCTAAAAGATACCAACAGTATCCAAACGCCTCTGTATGTTGTCCGCAACGGTGGCTTCTGTAATTAGGTTACACTAGATGGTCATGATCGTGTCCACATAACTGATTAAATCCGTTCATCGGCATTGTGTTTTGTGATGGAAACAACTTTTTCAGTGCTTCAGTCACAGTAGCCACTATCAATTAGTTGTACTGAGTATTAAAAACAATTACTTCATTAGCGGAAATGCCCCATTCCAGTCAAGAAAACCTGCCTAATCGCGGTGACAGTTCCCGCCACATATTCACAGGGCTATGCTATCAGTAAGTTGGCTTGAAGCATTTGCATCTCCCTCTGCACACTTGTTTGCAGGTACAGCGAATCCGTCCATAGCAAGATTCTTGAGCTTGGGTTAGGTAGTCCATCCAGGTTGCGCCACGTCTTTTCCTCTATTTTGTTTTCTCCGCGGCAGAAAAAGCTGAGCGAGCTCAAATTTTGACATCTCATTGTTCACATGGTCCAAAGCAAAACGCCAAAGCATAGGTTTAGTCGGACATTGCACGCAAGGATGGTAGTCGCCACAACGAACTGAATTCACAAGCCGAAGGACGTAACTGGAAATCAACAACTAGAGCCCAGTATTTAAACTGCGGTTGTTCAATCTCCATCTCATAGTTCAGGAGCTGTGTGAACGTCGAGGTGGCTGTCCTGGGCTTTCCGTCCTAATGAGCATTACGGTTTCTGTGGACGTAAAGCAACATTGAAGCATGCTTCGGCATTGGTCACATTTTGTCCCTAATACGTCAACCGACATCCTAGGACTTGAAGCTCTACATCATCATCTCCGTCTGTGTTTGCCATTGTTCGGAGCTGACAGCATGATCAGGCTCAAACTCCACATAAGAAAGGAAGACACGTTGCTGCAAAATATGCAGCGCTGCAGCTGTAACCTGCTGGATATGGCTTGTCCTGGCAAGTTAAGATGCTTTCATAAAAGACTTTGCAAGACCAGGTGATGCAGTTCCAGCATTTGTGATTGCGCTTGGCCATCCAAAACCATTCAACCACTCTCCCCCTAATTTGGATTCAGATGTTCCATAGCTTCCTTGACCAAATTCATGATACGGTTGAGTAAGGCAGTTGCATGGGCATTTTCAAGCAGGAGTGGCATCAAACCAATGCTGGAAACTGGCTTTGCCCATGAGATATAGGCTCCACTTGTGACTGGTCGAGTTTCCAGCAGAGTGTATAATTATATATTATATATGCTTTACACCTTCTTTTCTTCTGTCATATCTTTCCATCTTCTCGAGATAACTGGTTTGCAGTGTGCTTGCAAGAGAGGTATAAACCTTTCTGATGGCAGACAGGGCACTGGAAGAACGCGTGTTTAATCAGCAGGCAGTTGTAATATACCCTATATTCTTGTGCCAGTATCTACATGTAGGGGAGTGGGGGAAGGGGAGTTTGAGGGAAGCAGGTTGGAAGCACGGATGAAGAGCCACAAGTCAGAGGTTGCTATAACCTAACTTTTATTTGTACACCAACCAACCAGGAAACAGTGTAGGCTCTCCCCTGAGATGAACACATGAGCACCGGCCGCAGCAGCAAACAAGCAACCTGCCTCTGCAGGGACACTGGGGGAAAAGGGACGCTGCCGGCCTGGCGCACAGGTTTTTAACACCTTAGATAATTGGGGCCATAAAACTCCTACCCAATTAAAAAGGAAAAGAAACCGGAAAGGAAAGGTTAAAGGGTCATGGCCCTCAACATGTATACAATACACTCGGTTACATACAGATTCTGACATCTGCTTTTCGGCCTCATTTTCCGTCTGCCGAGCCAAGGACACACTTGTGCCGTGAAAAGAGTCATTTGATATAGAGTTTTTAGCATTTTTGTTAGCACAGCAATGTTCTGGTAAAATTGTAAGCACCTGAGTAGGAATTGCTCGGACGAATACCCCAAAATTAAAGAGGGCATCAACAAGTTGTCATTTCTGGTTCCAGCACGGATTTTGAAGCCCACAAAAATGGGAAAGAAAGTTTCCTTGTCTGATTTGTGTCTCTGATGTGCTGACTCGATCTTTGGCCACTTCTTACTATGGAAGGCAATCGGCTGCGAAATTAACAGTGCAGGTTTAGTTTCATAATAATTGTTTGGCTTCTGATTACTTTATCACATACGGTCCAGCTAGTACACTTAATGTTTTAAAGTTAGTGGAACTGATTCATCACGATATTTTTCTTTGAATTTCCCTTGGAAAACTTTTCGACACTGGAACAATGATCTGGACAGCTTTTGACGGCTGAAACATATCAGATTCTGTATTGCATGCAATATTCACGGCCTCTCCAGTGTCTTTGTTAAACACGAGAACCACTTCTTTGTCACGATGTGTTGAGACGAGGTCAGGCCCAGCTGCTAAGATTTTCTCACGCAGTCTTGAGGTGTGCACACAAACGTCTATTCGTCCCGCATCCTTGGAAAGAATACAGCTAGTCAAAGTATGGTATGCTAAAGACTGACACATGCTGTCTGACCTCTGAAGTCTTCAAAAATGCAAGCAACTACTTCCAGCAAAAACGATGTGTCAGCAAAGAAAATGTGTGTGTCTGTTTTCACCCTCGCATTTGTCGAGCATAGAGCCTGAAGAATGCAGAAAGACACTTTTTGTGCTCTTTGCTTCGCTTGCGACGACGTCAACAGATGGAAGCTTCTCAAGCAGATGTTGGTAGTAAAGCTTTTGCGTGTCTGAGTAATTCCAATCCAAAGGCAGTGCCGTAGACATGTGTATAGTGTCTGTTTTCACATGGTCCATCACTGTTCCAATGTAGATAAGTGTTCCAAGGGAAATTCAAAGAAAAAAATATCATGTCATATCGCCAGATCGCCACTGATATTCATGATATGATCGTAGACGCTAATGTTGATGTGTTGATGTTGACGGAAACGTGGCTGTATTCCCATGGTGACGAGGCCTACATCGCCGCTATGACCCCTGCAGGTTACGTCTTTCGTTCGTTCCCCCGCGTAGGATCTAGAGGAGGTGGTATCGGCTTTGTCGCGAGAACATCCCTGTCGACTCCCTTATCATTCAAACCTCTTGATTACAGATCTTTCGAAGCAGTGGAGATGCGGCTTTCATTTGATCATGTTTCTGTTGCTATAGTTTGTCTGTATCGACCGCCACCAAGTAAACGCAACAAACTGACAAACTCCATGTTTCTTGAGGAATTCTGGGAGCTCCTATCTCAATATGCCGATTCTCGCAGTGATACTGTGTACATTGGTGATTTTAACTTTCACTATGATGATTGTTCTGACGGACAAGTGAGCCGCCTGAGGACAATGTTGAGTGATCACAACCTGACTCAGCTCGTCAACGTACCCATCCATAAGCACGGACGTATCCTGGACTGGGTTGTGGTGCGTACCGAGAACAGCTGTTTCTGCTTTAACAGCGTGCAGGACTACCCATATCTGTCAGACCACAAAGCTGTCGTCTGCACGCTGGCTGTAACGAAGCTCTCCCCACGCAGACGTCTTGTGACATCAAGGAATATTAAGGCCATGTGTCTCTCCGACTTCCAGCCCGACGTGCAGGCCTGGGTTGAGGCCGCCAGTCAACAGTATTCTGACCTGGATCTGGCTAGCCTCGTCTACACTGATGGGCATCGTCGAGTTCTTGACCACCACGCCCCGTCCGTCACCAGACGCGTGAGAGACCGCCCTTCCGCCCCCCTGGATGACCGAGGAGATCAGGGAGGCTCGACGGAGACGGAGACTGGCTGAGCGACAGTGGAGAGTAACCCGTCTCACAGTCCACAGGGAAGTCTACGCCAAGGAGCGGGCTGCTGTGAAGGCGTGTGTTCAGGAGGCCAAGAGACGGTTCTACTGTGAGAAGATTGACTCCAGTTCTTCCTACAGGCAGCTCTTAACTATGTCCAGCGAACTGTTGGGCAAGTCCAGCACCGCCCCTCTCCCATCAGACATCCCCCGTTCAGATCTGCCCGATCGGTTTTGTGACTTTTTCTCCGACAAGATTTACCGTTACCTGCTTGATCTAAGTGCTGCTTTTGACACTTAGGACCATTCGATATGGCTGAAACGGCTTGAGACAACCTATGGTACAGTCCTTGACTGGTTTGTTTCCTACCTGAGTGGCCGTTCCCAGTCAGTCATTGTTGATGGTGTTGTGTCCACCTCCCGCCATCTTGTGTACGGCGTGCCCCAGGGTTCTGTGTTAGGACCAGTCTTGTTTACTTTGTACTCTCAGCCTCTGTCAGATGTGATTTCTGTCCATAATTGTGACTATCACAAGTACGCCGATGACACTGAGCTGTCCAAAAGTGCACCACCCGATCAGTTCACTTCTGCTCTGTCCTGTATTCAGACATGTATTGATAATGTTCTGCTCTGGATGAATAGCCACAAGCTTAAGCTGAACACAGGAAAGACTGAAGTTATGCCTGTTGGCTCTGTTTTAGCGTTGTTTCCTTTTAATAAAGCACGAATTATGCCATGAAACCGTCTGCCGAAAGCTGCTTCAAGTCCCTCTCCCTCATCCACGATGCTCTTAAGAGAGAGAGAGAGGAGAGAGAGAGAGAGAGAGAGAGAGAGAGAGAGAGAGAGAGATTTTGTTTAAAAAAATGTGACAACATGACCCGAACCGTTCACCTTACTTTTGTTTTCGCAGGCAGTGAACCATCTGAAAAGAACTTTGTTTCAATGAAATATATAATTCGGTTGTTGCTCACACTTCAAACTAATATACTAAAAAGATGATAACAGTAGCTTACATTTTATCTAAAAATCAACCCAGATGCATCATAGATCTAATATTTACAAACTGGCAGGCCTAGACCTAGACTGGGTAACGCCCACTGAGCTAGAGATCGATGATCAGAGATACTACAGCTCTCCGACTGAAATTCTTGTGTTTCCCGTTAAATAAGAGACAAATGCATGACAAATAAAGTAAAACTAGCCTGTGATTTTATAGCATAACTCATTGTCGTGCAGACGGATGTCACAATTAAAGCAGTTGGACATTTTCATGTCAGGACAGACGTTTTGCTTTAATATCTATGTGGCTGAAATAATTCAGTATGGTTAAAATTGTCTGTGTGCAGCAGCACAACACTTCACTCAGAAGTGCAGTGAGAAAAACTGTAGGTCTCTAACTGCGTGTGGCCATCACATGGATGGGTGACTTTTACAGATTATGGAAACACAGCATGTCAGACAATGAACATCTGTATGGAAGAAGACAACAGCATCACACACACACACACACACACACGCACACACGCACGCACGCACGCACGCGCACACACGCTTGCGCACGCACACAAGAATACCATGAAATAACATGTCAATTGAGATTTTCTTTATCCATTATCTACATTTTATTGTAAATATAACCATGAACTAGGAACAATCCACTAAGAGACAGTGGAGCCACAGTCTTGTGATATAGTAATGTTTCAATAAACTAGTATAGAATATAGAATAATAAAAATATTACAGCAAGTAATAAGCATCAAAAAGTGTTCAATGTGTGTACAATGGATGCACTTGAGAACATCTTCAGCAGAAATAGTGTATATTATTATGTACAGATCAACATGTATAGATGACTATTTTTTATGAGGAATTGAACCTCATTTAACAGCACTTCCAGTTTAATGCCAGTTGCATTTCAATTAAAAAAGAATTATGACAGTGAAGTGTAACTATTACTTTTACAATACTTTTAATTTCAGAACAATTGACTGCGAACATTGTGTCATATGATTGCATGTTGGACAAATTTTCGTGGGAAAAGAATCACACGTCCATAACAATGAAGATGAAACAATTTATAGGAATTTGACACAAATATAGCACAAATGATATGACTGCCTGTTCAAACAATTATTACTGTAATATGTATAGCTTATTAAGAATAATAGTCAAAGTGACTGTTCACAATAGTGTTATCTGTAGATGCATGGCGGGTATTGCAAAAGCATTTTAGGTTGAAGGGTGTAATTTGACAGTGTGAATGTTTGGAGACAGAAAATGCAGACAATTTTCCAGTCAGCTTAGCTTTCTTCAGTTGGGTGGGGAGGGGGGGGGGGGTAATGAACTGTGTTACATTTAATTACGCATGTGTTTATGATGCTTAGCATTCTTCAGTCACAGTTCACAGAGAAAGGTTTTAAGAAAACTGAAAATTCTGCACAGAATGTGGTGTTACTGTTGTTTTTATATATGCTAGACAATTTTCCAGTCAGTCAGTGTTATGGTAACTGTGGTCTCTTGCTCATTAACAATAAAGAGGGTGTTGTAGTTTGAGCAGAAAAAGGTGAAGTTGGAGAAGAAAAAGAATGTCTATCTGAACATGAAACCTGTGCAAATTTAGATCAGTGTTGTTTTCTTATGATTTCTAGAACAATCTTGTTGAAGGAATTTGGCCATGGTACCATGAACTCCTGCATTTGCACATTTTGATGGCTTATGTCCTGAGGCCTCAGCCACACTACTCTTCAAACAAACACACTTTAGTTGTTTTTCCAACTGTGTGTAATTGGAGTGCAATAAACAAAATAAAAAAACTTCAGGTCGAACTACACCAAATCCTGCTTCAATGACATTCATGTGAAAAAAAGGTTGAGTTCATGCGAGTGTGAACAGTACTAGCCACAGTGAATTGGCACACTATGAGTAGCTCCTATCTGGCTGTTATTATGATTAATGTCTGTTAAAACGGTGTTGTGATTTGTGCCATTTAATGAATGAACATTAAGCAGTTGTAAGCAAAAAGGTATTCAATGAAGATGAGCCACAACACATGATGTGGCTGCGTAGTATGCCTTGTCAATATTAATCAGTGCCTTCTCCAACTTGAGGGATTGTGGTTATGAATGATACACTACAATGTTCCCTTTTTGTGATTTCTTCAATGGGGGATGCCAACATCTTACAAAATTTTGAACTTTAATTATTTGAATATGTTTAATAATATCTCTAAACTCAAACAGACAGTTGTTTACATTCAGTATTCTTGTACTCCTGCTTACAAATCCTATCCAGTCTGTGAACAGCTGGAATCTCTTTTGAAATGATCCTGTGAGAAAAATGACCCACTGAACATCTCAGTAACATTGTAGTTTTTCAGGATTTCCACTTAAACCTAAATTGGCAGGCACAGACCCCTATCCTGAACTTCAAATTTAAATATGCAAATATAAGCCACATACACAGTCAAAAATAATCACAGGAAGATTAATCCGAAAACTGTTTTGGCAGTTAGAAGATACTATTCCCTATCATGACATAAAACACACATTCAAGCAGAATATATTTCAGTATTCTTTACAGAATGTTATATGTATCAGTGTGTAACCAACACTACTTGAAATAGTAGTGTACTCCTCACAAAATGAAATGTTTCCTACAAAGTGGTGAAAACAGTCACAGCGCACTATAGGAAAAAATCATGAAATATGGGCAATACAAGTTTACGGTTTCTTCTTAGTACCGTTATTGTTATTAGCGTGGTTGTTATCATTTAAAGCTGTATTTGTTAAAAGTATTATATCTATCTGTCCTCTCTCTTTCTCATTCATCTTAGCAGTCTAAACATTCTGTACCCCTCAATAGTTTCCCAAACCCCTCTAACCCCTCTGCTTTTCTTTTATGCAGTGTTTGATTTCACTTAAACTGGCAGCAAGGTCTGAATGCTACACATTTTAAAATTCATACAAATACTGAGGACAGAAAAGACATCATAAAAATAAATCAGTTGCATGATAAATTCCCAGAGAAGAAATGAACTGAACATTTTCATGTCACAGACTAATTTTGATTACTTGTTAAATTAAATTGTATTAACTGCTTTCGTATATTTAGCAGTTCTAACAGAGATTATTTGTGGTTGCTTGAAATCATCAAAAGAGGTTGTTGTCATAAGTTTTAGTATGATTGAGTCCTGACCAATATATCGTTGTTGTCGTTGATCACTTTTATGTAGCACTATTCTCTGCTATTTTGATTACTTGTTCAATTAAATTATATTAATTGCTTTTGTATATTTAGCAGTTCTAACAGATTATTTGTGGTTGCTTGAAATCGTCAAAAGAGGTTGCTGTCGTAAGTTTTAGTATGGTTGAGTCCTGACTGATATGTCGTCGTCATCATCATATAGCACTATTCTCCATTCTCAAGCAGACTCACTGTGCTCTTGTTGCATATGATTCTGAATGAGTGACTGTAGCCTTTTGTAGCACATTTTTAAATATCTCTCTCTGTGGTAACACAGGGGCAGACTGGATACTAAAATAAGAGTCAGCACAGATAGTTGACCCTATAGAAGAAAATCCTCCTGCTGCACCTTCCGGGGCTTTAACACATGGACTTTTGATCACAAGTCCGGCACTCTACCACTGAGCTATCCCCACTCTCCTCATATGCTACTCAGTTAGGCAGCTGGTGTCATGTGACAGTGCATTTTGGCAAGCTTTTCCAGAGAGTTTGGGAAAAAGATGGAGATGAATGGGGACTGGCAAGTAGGAAGGATGCAGTTGAAGAGTTCTGTCGTCTGGGCATTTGTGGCCCCAGACTGAATTTCACTTGTATGTAGGCATTACAGAAGTGATTTGCTCACTAGTAGTGTAATTTTTGGGCCACTGGCCAGAATCTGTTGAACTGGAGATGAGAACAGTAAAGAGAACAAAAGCCTTCTTGGCTATGATGACTTCTGTAATGGATGTATCGTCATGTCGCACTGGCAGTGCATTGTTGTACGTTGTTCGTTACATAAAACATGTCTGCACACACGTCTATTTGCATATAGACGTTACCACATCAACGTCTTTGACCAGGGTAGCCAAGCTAGTCTTTGTCTTCAACATCTTCAACATCACACTTACAATAAACAAATCTGTCATGTCATTACATCTTTAACATCACACTTACAGTAAACAAACTTGTCATGTCATTACCATACCAAGGAAACATTTAGGTTTTTAGTGCTTTGCTTGTCTGCCATTTCTGTGGGGCATGCCCTCTTCAAATGTTAAAATTTTCAAAGTGCAATCAAAGTCAGGTAAATGACTCAAACAAAAAATAGTCACTCAAACAGAAAATACAATCACCCATTACACCTAGACACCCGTCTTTCCCATCACAAAAATAAAATCTTACATCTCAAATAACAAATGAACTCAAGAGTGTTCCAGCTGATTAAAGCAGTAAACCTGTTGGCACATGGAAACATTTTACTCTGGTTAAATATTCTTTGACTTTAAAAATACAGGCTGGCCTCTGTATGGATGGAGTTTTAACATGGATTACAGGAATGTTTATCTGACTCAACGAGACCTCTTTCTAAACTATTACCGACAAAATGAGTGAAATGTGAACAGTAGAAGAAGTGCAGGTTCCTGCATCCTATGCATGTGCGGCAGATGGCACAATAAAACATTAAAGCTCTACAGCTATCAGAATCATTCTTAGTCTCCTTGTCAGTGATGGAAGGTCCCGCACCAATGAAATAGCAAAAATGAACATAAGCCATGATTATATTATTATTACTATGCATCACAGAAGATGCTTGCAAACTGCATATAAAAAAAAAAAGTGTACTATATATATACATTACGACGACATTTGTGAACAAAAATCAAGTGCTCTTACCGAATTGGTGAGAACAAGACATACATCAACCCCTCTTTGCACATCCGTTTATCACGGAGAGGGATTATGCAGTCTACATATTGACACAAGTAACCAAAAATGTTTGAACAAAGTAAAACAGCCCATAGAGATGAAATAAATGGACAACATAAGAAGACGAATGGAAGAACCAAAACCTGTCAACATTAATGGCAAACTTACTGCTGAGAATAATAAAAGATAGTGGTTAGGCGATTGGTTGGTTGGTTGGGAGCACATTCAGTGGGTGAATGAGAAAGGAGAAAAACACTACGAACAGCAGCAGTTGATAAAATAATGGCCAGTTTATGCAACAGCCAGTGGCTGTATTTGTTGAGGTGTAGCTCCTCGGTTCATACCGCCCAGGGGTCTGACAGAGGTGAAGACTGGTTGGTACAATTTGTGCCCTCGTGGATCCATCTCGATATATTTGTATGATGAGCTTCCTGTATCCAGAATGGCCGCTGGGCATGGCCCTGTCTGCTTTGGAGTATATTCCATACGGTACATGGTTCCATCGTCGAAAGGGCCAGTAGTTACGGCAGCATGGGCTGGCTTGAAGCTGTGTGTAGGGTTTACTGGGTGCTGGACAAAGTGGGCTTTCTGCGTAGAGATGCCCTGGAAAGGTGCATCATTGGGTTGGTACTCGGGTTTCATCATAGGGTGAACGCGGTTAATCTCCCATGGTTTGTAGTCAGTCGTGTAGTTGGTGATCCCTTCGAACTGGCCGGGGTCCATGACTCTGCCATGAGCAGGCTTGATGGCGGCATGTCGCAGCAGAGGGTGCTGTTTGTATGTGATGCGGTTGGTCGTGTTCATGTCCATATCACCATCAGGCTTCTTGTACTGGTCAGGCAGATGCTGGTACGGCCGCTCAGTTGGCCACTTGCGGTAGTCGGTCTTAAAGGTTGTGCCATCCTCAAATGGTGCATCCGAGGCCACTGCTCGACCCTCAGGCTTACAGGAGTTGGTCTTCTCCCCAGGCTGGCCACGGTAGTCTCTCATAAAGGTGGTCAGGCCATCAATTGGAACTCCTGATGGCTTGTACTTCTCACGTTCCTAAAACACCACAACGGTAGTTTTAGGACAGTTTGCATATAGCATAGTGAATGTGATGTTCAACTAAAACTGCTATTTAAAAAACACTACAATGAAGAGAAGAATGAGCAACAAAGAAAGCCATGGCTATTCTCTCTCTCTCTCCTTCTGCCTCCCCCTGCTAAGAATGAGATTCACAAGTTTCAAGTTTTATTTTATTTTGATCTCAGTTTGATCAGTGATACCCCCCCCCCCCCCCCCCCCCCTACAAGCTACCCTGTTCCAAGTATTGTACAAATTGCACTATGGCATTGTGGGTTACGACCTGCAGCACACACACACACACACACACACACACACACACACACACACACACACACACACACACACACATGTGAGGGGGTGGATCGACTCAACAAACAAACTGAAGAAAATTATGATCACCTTGACAAACTTTGGTCCCATGGGATGACGCACATACTCTTCCCTGTAGCCTGTGGTTCCATCAAAGGGAGCATCAGATGCAACAGCAGCATCATTGGGTCTCATGGGCTGTCGGGGAGCCTCATTGTAGCGACGGTAGTCACGCTGGAAGGTGCTCTGTCCCTCAAACCGGTCCTTTGGGGGCTGCCATGCAGCCTCAGGCCCATACTTCTTGGGTTTGCCCATGTCCCACTTGCGATAATCAGCTGTGAGGACAATCGCCAGCACATTTCAGGTATGCAGTGTCATATGTACACACACACACACACACACACACACACACACACACACACACACACACACACACACACACACACATGTATGTAAATGTGACAATGAATTTGCATTGCATATGAGGCAATGTTTGTTGTAAAACAGTGCATGCTTCAAAATACTCTTCAGGCCCCAAACTGTCCTCCAATGAGGAATCTGAAAGCTATACTCACATGTGTACGTTGGTTCACCCTCAAACTTCGACTGGACTTGTCTTCCTGTGTCATGTTTTACAGCTTTGGCAGGGTCAATGCGCTTTTCTGCAACACACAGTTGACAAATCAGCTGAACAAGTAGGCTGAGGATTGTGGAGTCATCTGCAAATTTGACAGTGAAGTTCCCAGAGTTTGTGGATGTACAGTCGTTTGTGTACAGCAATGGAGAACTGAATAATCCCAGGAGGGTACCTGCATTTGTGGTCAAAGAGAGGGAATGGGTTTGGTCGAGTTGAACAAGTTTTGATCTGAGAGTAATGAAAGAGTAGTATCATTTTATGATAAATGGATCAACTTCCATTGCTTTATTTTGCTCCAGTAAGACATGGGGCTGAATGATGTTAATGCTGAGCTAAAACCAACAAAGAGCACTCATGCATAGGCTTTTGGCTGATTGAGGTGCTTGAGAACAACATGTACAAGAGTGTTGATGGTATCATCTGTATCATTCCATGTTCCTAGGATGGGCAGAATGACCCTGGGGGAGAGATCCTTTCAATACATTGGACATGTGATCTGGAACTTCCTTCCTCTCTATCACCAGTAATGCATGTATTTGTAGTGTGTGTGTGTGTGTGTGTGTGTGTGTGTGTGTGTGTGTGTGTGTGTGTGTGTGTGTGTGTGTGTGTGTTGTGTGTGTGTGATGAAATGAGTGTATCCTTAAGTCTTTGTAAGCGCTGGGCTCTTACGAGATGGGGTGCCATAAATAATCTATTATTATCACATTAATTTTGTCTTTGTACATGAATTGGAATGGGTCAAGTACATCTTTAATTTCATGATATAATTTTCTGGTCATAAATCTTTCAATATACTGCATGACAACTGAGGTCAGACTGATTGTGACTGGTTTGTACTAAAAAAATTCTTTAGGGCACAGCTTTTTGAGGCCAGAGTGATGTGGGACATTTTCCGTAAGAGTGATACAAGGTGCACATCTACTGAAAGCTGAAACAGAGGACACCAGGAGAACAAGCTCCTCATCACAAATCTTGAAGAGGAAGGCTGAAATTCCCACTGAGCAAGTTGCTTTACTAGCACATGTGTTTTTAAAAACTTTGGTCATCTGATCCACTGAAGTTGAAAAATCAACTGTATCAGAAAAGTCCATTTCAACCTGCCAAGATTCCTGTCTGTAGTTGCCAGTACCAAACCTTTGGTAAAAACTGTTCAGTTCATTGGTAAATTGAAACTTGTCATTTGCATGCATGGGTTCCTTTATGTCCTTGTGTCTATAGCTGTTTTAATAGTATTCCTGAGTTTCTTCTAAGTTCATCATTTTGTACTGATTTTCTAATTTCTCTTTGTAGTGATATTTTGATTTCTTAAGACATTTGTGATATCAGTAAGTTTTTATAGTGCCTAGCATCTGGTTTTTGCATCACCTGACAGTAATATTTTGTAGCAGTAAAGCCAAAGGGTTACTCACTCACTGCAAAGCAACCCATTCAGTTGTGTGAACTAGACTGTGCCATAATAATAATAATGCAATAACAATAATGAATATTAACCTGCACATCTCAATGAGTGCAGAGTGCTTACATTCAAAATGTTTGTGCATTAGATCAAAACTACTCTCTCTCTCTCTCCACCCCCTCCCTCCACACACACACACACAAGCATGCACAGACATGTTGAATTAATTTTCTGCAGCAAATTGACGTTTTGGTCAGTGAGTAAAATTAATGATAATTTAATAGGGTAAATGATTATAGTGACATACCTGGGTAATCTTTGGTGTAAGAAGTCAAAAGGTCATGCTCCCCTGGAGGTTTTTTGTAGGCATCTGGAATTCTCTGATATGGCCGTTCTGTTGGGTGCCTGATGTAGTCCACCCTGTAAAATCAGTATATTCATTAGACCCTGTTTCTATGCCATTTTGTCCTCTTGATCCCCCATCCAACAGTCACCACTGACAAAAATAATCCATAACAATTACCCCCCCCCCCCCCCCCTTCCACCCCCCCTCTCCCCAACACACCCACACACACACCTGAAAGTGTTGTTGGACTTACATTTAAAATATGAAAACAGTTTCTCCAATAAAATTAAAAATAGTTAAAATAGATAATGCCCAGCTGAAGTCATCATCATGCAACTTTCAAAAGCTTTCCCATAAACAGTGCCAGAAAAACCTGACAATTATGTTTTGGGGTCAGTATTATTTTCCTTGAAAGCAAATTACTGTCATAAAGTGTGTGTGTGTGTGTTTTTTAAATGGTACCAACACTACACTCTGCCCTGGCCAGTGGGAAAGACCAATATCACAGCTTTTCACTCTCAAAGTCTTTATCATTAAACAATCTGATTCTGAAATTGTTTTAAGCAGTATGAGCAATAAAATGGAAGCTGAGTGTGGTTAAAGCTTTGTTGTTTTAGATTAATAACTGTGTGTCATGCAAAAACTGGGGAGAGGGGATAGCTCGGTGATAGAGTGATGGACTTGTGATCAAAAGGTCTCAGGTTATAGAGTCCTGGCAAGAGCAGCAGGGGAATTTTCTTTTTCAAAGTCAATTTTATGTGCCTATTCTCATTTTGCTATCCATTTCACCCCCATGTTATCACAGTAGCATGTAAAAGATTCTGGTCATTCTGGCAAAAGTACAGGTGGCAGGTTACAGTTAAACACACATGCATACTACTGGGTGGCTTTGAATAAAGCGACACTGTAACTGTGTGAACTGGTGCATTGTTGTATGGTGTACACAGAACTTGTACTGAAATAGCAGCAGTTGCACACCACTGTGTCACAACTAAATAGTGCTGTAGCCACTTCAGTGGATATTCAGAATGCTCTGTGTAAAGCTAGAGTCACTCATTCAGAGTTGCACATGACTCCAGCACAGTGGGTCTCCTTGGAAGCAGAGAATAGCGCTAAAGTTACCATTGTGAAGTGCTTAGGGCTCATCTCAAGATGAGGTGCTAAAATAATTGCTGCCAAAAAATGGAAACTTTCACACTTGACTTTTGAGCTGACAATTTAGCACTCTGCAGAAATCAGCACAAATTAATTTTGAAGCTAAGTTTGTACATGAAGGATAAAACTACAAGCCTTTTATTGAAGGCACACAGGGACTCTATCTGAATACTGTATTTGAGCCAGACTAAATTATGGTAATGCTTTAGACAATATGTGTTACACCTTGCCCCAAGCTTCTTTTTGTTGTTGTTGGTGGTGTTGTTGGTGTTGTTGTTGTTGTCTGCAACCAGCATGTGCTCTTCAAACTCAGGAAACACATGCTATAAATAGCTCCACTAACTGCCTTCAGCTTGTTGGTAAAATTTGCTGGCCATCTTCACAGAAAATTTAGTACTGTACCCACAAAAACAAGGTGTCACATTTGTCTTGAGCATTACCCATTTGGCCATTTAGTTACTCTACATAGTCCACACATACAAAATATATTGTAACTGCATCCAAAGTCGTTTCGCTTTCATTTGATCTTAAGTGTCAATGCGTTATTGACTAAAACAAGATGTTTCTGCCTCATATTGTAACATTTGGGCTGGATTTCCCTAATTACGTCACTAGCACTGAAGAACACTACCCAAATATGACTGCCCCTAACTGCCCCCCCCCCCCCCCCCCCCCCCACCACCACCTACACACCCACATGAATAACCAAAAACAAAACAAAAACACAACTAAAATGCAATGGGCACTGTATCCTGTATAGTGCTACATTTTATTATTGTCAGATGAATGAAACCCAGCTGGCAGTAAAATACAAAGGAAATCCTCTCCCCCCTTCCATTACAAACAGTAAAAGTTACTTCTTTTATTGAATTATATAATAGCAACAATAAATAATAATAAAATAATCTAATAAGTTTAGATATAAAGATATGTAGAGACTGAGAGAGTTATATATGCATACATGGCACAAGCCATGTAAAAACCAAACAGTACACCACTTTGGTGGATATTCGAGATATGCTATAAAAGGCTACTGTCACTCTTTCAGAATCACATGCAACAAGAGCGCAGTGAGTCTGCTCCAGAGCAGAGAATAGTGCCATATAAAAGTAATCAACATCAACATAATATAAAATTATGTGTGTGTGCTGGTGGGGGTAGGGGCAGTACACAGTGTGTGTATGTTACATTGTTATGAAGGGCAGGCAGTCACAATAAAACCAAGTAGCTTTCCACCCAGAAGCAGACCCAGGTTTGATTCTGTTACATCTCTTTATATGTTGTGGTTTATGGACACTGCTTGCTATAATTCTATGCCTGTCCAGTAACTTTGCCTCAAACAATTGATGAACAATTAAAATGGTTCCTGCCTGTCTCAGTACAGAACCATTCTGATGGTGACAATGTAGCATCAGTCAAGTCCCCCCCCCCCCCCCCCCCTCACACACACACACACACACCCCATCTGGCTCCCCACCAGTCTAAAACCCTGTTAAACAAATGCAACTTTTTTTGTTTTTGACTGTAGTGGTCATCTAGCTGAAGAAATGTTCACAGTGATGTCAGAACTCAGCCCCTCTCTCTGGTGTAGGAGATTTGATTAAAAACAGAAGAAAAGAAAACAAATGCTGCAATTTTTTATTTTTTTTAAGTTTGACATTTTCACACATCTTTGCCTAGTTAGCTCTTAGATCTAAACATCCAGTCAGCTGCTGGGGGTCACCTCAGGATGAACACATTTTCAAACCTTGTTTCAATGGTGCATGCATATTTGTCTGGAACATATGCTCTGAAACTTTGAAAGCAAGAAGAAAAACAAAAATATGCAGAAACTGATGCCCTTTCAGAAAAGGGGTATTCAGAAAATAATTCAGTGAGACAAAGGGCAAATAGTGACTATATAACTGACCTGTGTGTGGTTTTATCTTCAATAGGAACATCACTGTCCACTGCACGTGCCTGTGGCTTGAAGCTCTCCCGCAGTTTGATGGGGTGAGGATGGTAGGTAGTGGCATACTCTGTCAACATGCAGGGCTTGTCGCTGCCCCCTACTGTCAGATTGGGCCTGTGCGGACAGCGATGCCGACTGAAACAAAAATATAGAGAGAGAGATATACACTTTCAAGGAATAAGTTTACTCTGGTTATAAAAGCCATAAGAAAACTGTTACAATCCAGTTACAACAAATTATACAAGAAAAGCAAACACTCAGCTTAATCACAGTCCATCTGTGGTGGTGGTGGTGGTGGGGGGGGGGGGGGGGGGGGGCAGGGAGGCACTTTTGCCTACCTCAAAAACAAGTGCAATACAGTTCTAAGCTGTGCTATATGGTCTTTCTTGTCTCTCTCTTTAAACACTGATTTAAATATCTTTTTCTCTCTCTCCCTCTCTCATTGACTCTCATATATTACCATTCAGTGCTGAAACTTTTAAATCATGTTACATGTCATACATTATGTGCTGAGTGGTTGGCACTGCAGGTTAAATTTGGTGATTGTAACCTGCCTGAAACGTTCTACTATATTGTGTCTCCCATTCATCATACATTTATGCACCAAATAATGCTTGCTAATGATGATTTCAAAGCCCCATCTATCCACCCCCATTCCCATCTGTCTCATATCATGTTTGACATCTAAACTTCATTTATTCCATGTGTATACTGGTGTGTCATAGCTTAGAAAATGTGTACATGTATAATTAGATCTAGAGCAGTCCTTTGTTTGGGGGAGGGCTTGATGTAAAAAAGCATACATGCTTATCTATTACCCTCCTAAATAAAGATTTTTATCTGATCTTATCTCTCCCACTCCCTCTTTCTCTCAACACTGATTATAAACAATAAAATAACAGTAATTATATATTAAAAAAATCACATAAAAACAAATTAACTTTGATAGACATAAGAGATGCAGGGCTGCAGAAATACTCGCCTGGTTGCCCAAGGCAGGCAGAAAATTCTCTGGGTGAGTCTAGACCTAAAATCACTTAAGCCCATCAGGCAACTCATAATTTTGCCTTCTGCCATGATTTTGCTTAATTATAAAATGCTTTGATCACCAGAAAAAAACTAGGGATTAGAAACAAGAGAAACTTCAAGGTCGGTCATAAATGTGTCTAATGGAAAATAAATAAAACAGAACTAGCACCTTACTTTTGAAGTCTGTCACCACAGTTTGGGATAGTCTAATTATTATTTTTTAAATCAAAAAACCAACTTGTTTGACACAGAAATGTGAAAATCACTACTGCATGTATAAGTTTATTTGAAAATTCATCTGAAATGTATCTACAGCCACTTTAGTGTTTAACCTGTCAGATCAAAAGGGCTTCCCTAAAAAGTAGGGTCTAAAATATATGTGTTACAGATTTAATTTTGATCGGCCAATTATGGCTCGCTGCACTTGAACATATGAAAGGGTAAGAGCAGCCTGGTTTTCATATTAAAATCAGCATTCCTTTTAATCTTTTGTTTGTTTGGAGCTTGCTTCAGAATGCTAGCAGTCAAGTTTGTTTTAGATTCATTAGTGATTAGATTCTGGAGGTGGAAGCAGTCACACATGCACTGGACTGCCTCAGGAAGTGATAGTCAGACTGCACATGTCTTCATCCTCACAAATTCAATGAGCTTGTCAAAAAAAGGGAGAAGTGGAATAGAAAGCCCAGACTGGCATGTGTCAATGTTTGACATCCACCTTCAAAAACTGCCCTGGACATGCCAGAGTCAAGGGAAATGTCTGAGTAGACAGACTGTCAGGGAAATCAACCATCACAAATGGCTTGCATCTTGGAAGATCTGAAGTGTTGGGGAGCTTGAGATATCACCTGTGGGCACAAAGCAAAGGACATCACACCATCAATCACCTGGAGGAGGGAGGCTTGGAAAGAACAAGTGCTTGATGGTCATTCTTGAAAGGATGAAAAAGGGCAATAGGAACTGCTTTAAAGGCAATGTTAGGGAACTTCCGAGAGTTGGGGTGGAGTATTATGGGCTTTTCTGAGCACAAAGATACCATCTTGAACTGCACTGAACATAAATAATCTGTTTGAGTTGTCAGATCAACTGAACAAAGAAACCACGCCATTTTCTGTCAAATGCTTTCATTCAAAATTATTTAAGCTATATAGCACAACTGTATTATCTGCTTGTTTTCAAGAATGGAAATTTTAAGTACTTTGATTAGATTTGAAAGTTATTATTCAAGGTGCAAATGAACTGTTGCTTACAACTGACACTTGTTCATCATGCATATCTTCTACTTTAATCATCTGAAAGCATGTGTTCCATGAAACAATCAAATGGGGCTGAAGCCAGGGCTATGATATGCTTTTAATCATGGTTATGTGACTATATGACATACAATCTGTTACAGACTGTGGTGTCATGGCTGAGCAGCTATTGTGTAATGTAGGTTTCAAACTTGCTGTATCCTTACCTGATTCTGATCTGACACAAGCCATTGATAGTCAATGAAAATCAAGTATCAAATAATTAATAGACATTCTTGGCAAGCAAAGCCAGTAAGTAGATAATGTAAGTAATGTATTTGACCTACTGAACTGAGACTACACTTTAAAAGCAATAAAAAATATATTGTATTTTTCTTCATGTCATCAGTGTCATTACCTCAAGAATGATGATGTTGCAGCTTTCATTCTTTTGCCCTAGCTCCTACAGAGTAAATATTAATGCTACCGCTATAGCTGATGTCAGCTACAGTGGTAACATTTACAGTGATAACATTTACCCAGAATCGCCATTCTGCCAGTCAGTGCATGAACGTGTGGCTGCACAACACTAGTGTTTGGTGACATGCAAGATCATGTATTTGTATGACTGTGTGGTTGAAGGCGGATCATAGAATCAAGATTCAAGATTACTTTGTTATCTTCTTCTTCTTCTTCCAATCATGTTGATGATTCTTCTGCACTTATCTCATTTGAGAAATTATTTTCCCTGAATCACAAACAAACAAAAAGATTATTTTCCCTGAATCACAAACAAACAAAAAGACAGAGTGGTAAGTCTAGTATATATATATATATATATATATATATATATATATATATATATATATATATATATATATATCCTTTAGATACGATTTGTTCTTCTCCTTCTTTTTAAACAGACACATACCAGACTCGATCTTGATCGCTGTAATAAGAAAGGCTAAACAGAAGATCCCTTAGCTCTTTTTCGTGAATGAACGTTTGAATCTTGAACATAGTAAATCAGTAACATGCATACCATACTGACAACAGGCAATGTGGCATACAAACTGAGAAATAACTTACCCGCATGTACAGATTTCGCAGATGCATTTTTTTACCATCTTGATCGTCGGTGTCTACAACGCAGACTTATGCCTCAGGGATGGGGGAAAAACGATCGAGAGGAGCGAGAGTCGACAGCTGATGTTGCAGCTCTCGCCGTCGTCAGGCGATACTGTCCGAAGCGTTATTCAAAATGGTGGTTGGCAACGGGCTTCATAACTTTTACTTGTGTGTACCCAAGAAAACATAAATTAAAGTTTTGTTTGTTTTGTACACTTGTCGTCTTTCGTGTTATTATTTTGTAGAATTTGGAGTTCATTTAGTCTTTCTTCCTAAGCAATGCTGCTTCAGTTGTTCTAGTCTGCAAGTTTACTTGGCCTTTTTAAGAAATTGACACCCCTTTTGTAGCTAATAGACTCGCCACACTGTCTCGTTGCCTTCGATAGCGCATGTGATTCAGGGGAAGTAATTTTGTTTGGCTCTACGAGTAGCTTCCCATCCGTCTTACCACGCATGCACGTAACATGTGAGTTACCTGTTATCAAGCCAAGTACGACGGATTTGAAAACGCTGTAATGTGGTATGTTAATACGGTGCTTGTTTTTCTAAGCAAATATTACTCATTTTTTAAACTCAAGGTCACAGTGATTCAAAGGGCTTACTTCTTCTTCCTTTCTTACAGCCAGAAACAAAATAAATTTCCTTGCATTTAGTTTTTTTTTAATTCTTGTTATTGTTTTCTCAGACTCAGTACGTTAACCCCATGTGTCCTCGTGTGAACATCAGTTTATGTACAGACAATAAGAACAAGGTCAAAATTCTTCTGAGTAATATTCAGGGGGGGGGGGGGGGGGGGGGGGGGGTTGACGCCATTTTATTTATAGGTCACACAAATAATGAAATTTGATCAGAATCATTCAAGCAGGTTCCTGAATTTTACATAATCTATAACTTAGATGCTATAGCAAATGAAGCTACTATGATTTGCTACACAAAATGACTCAACTCTTATCATATTTGTACCTTTCAGTACGACTATGAACATGTGCAGTACAATTGATTGTCCTGCCAGCATCAACACTGAGTCAACGCTGTACAGAGTACACACACACTCTCTCTCTCTCTCTGTATATATATATAATGGGTCATTCTCCCGAAAACTGGACCAAAGAGGGTGCCGCTTTCCCGATCAAATAAAAATTAAATTAAAACATGAAACTTGTTAAACTACCACTGTATTTCTGATGTAATGTGTTTGGCAAAATGAGGGAAATGCCACAATGGTTGAACGCATCATTATTTCTTGTGCTGTGAGTCTTTTTTGGTAAAAATCGCAACATTTTCATGGCTGCCATTTGTGACATGGCTAAGGGAAGGTTAGCTGATCGCAGATATTTCCTTGGAATCGTTCATGATTGAATAAAAACAGGTTTCATGAGAAAGAAGGAGGCTAGTTGAAGTTCTTACATGTATGCAAATGGTATTTATTGTGTGTTGCTTGCTACTAACAACAGCTCCAAACAAAGTAAAGATAATCAGTCTCTCGCACATTACTGATGGTGTCTTCTGTGTGTGTAGCATGATATTGTAACTTGTTCACAACAGAAACTAAAGAACTTTCTTTTTTTCATCTGCTTGGTAGATAACCACATTTTATCTTATTTTTAATGCTTGTTTGATGACATGAGAGTAGATACGAAATAAATTACAGTATTTCTTCAGGGGTGGTTGACGTGGTGTCTTAAAATGATATAACGTACAAGCACACAAAATAATTATTTCTGCTAGTACCATTGACTTTCGACCTACCCTAACATATGAGTCCACATCAGCTGACTTGCAGCGGCAATGTTTGACCTCTTTTTGCGCTGTGTGTGGTATATTATTTTACTGCAAAAGGGAAAGCACTGTGGTGTTTTCAGGGGTGAAGGCTGTAACACTTGGGACACATATTTGTTCCCACTCGGCTGAGTGTTTGTGTGCAACCTTTTATAACCAAACTTGGTATTGTGGTGCACCACCATGAGCTGGAATGTCATGCGAAAAACTGGGATTCAATCTTCACAGTCAAGGTCACAGTGCAGGCTTATATAATCAAAATATGACAGTTTCTACTATACCTTACATTATTTAAAAACCCAGTTTTTTTTGCAAAAACTAAGGTGTAATATCAAACAAAGAAGTTAGTGTAATGGTTGTTGGGTTTTTTGGGGTTTGTTTATTAATTTGTTTCATAAATTTTTTGAACACTAACCTTTGAAACCCAAAACCCCAGAGGTGATCATCAAACCGGGTTTTCCCTTGCGAAAATTTGGGTGCTGTCTTCAAGGTCAAGGCCCCGGTAAGATTTTTATCAAAAATGATACTTTAAATTTTTGGTTATTTTTTGCACCAATTGTTTAAATGATTTTCATATTGGAAAGCCAAAATGTCCGGTTAAAATCAAAAAATTTCCTTCGTAAGGGCCCCGGAAATAACATGTGTAAACTAGTAGGTGGAAACCCGGGTACATTAGTATATTTCATGTTCAAGCCAAATCTTTAAGGTCTTCAGAAACAAAATTTTTTGCAACAAAATAGTTGAGGGTAATCATCCCCAAAACAGGGGAAGACACGTGAAAAATTTTCTTGCTTTTCCAGGGCGTGGGGAAAAGAAATAGGTTGGGGGACGGGACAAATTGCTCCCACTTTTGGCCATCCTGATATCTAAAGCAGGGGGTCATACCTTTTCCAATCAAGAAAATGTGGAAAAGAAATGCTTTTGTAATAATTTTTTTTTTTTTTAAAAGTTTTTTGGTCAATGGTCAAGTGGTGATTTTATATTTTGTACTTGTATGATGTCTACAAACATGTGAGACAGATTACAAAAAAAAGTGCATTGGGTATTTTTTTTGAAAATGCTCTATGGTTAAAAACGTTATCCACCGTGCACAGGGCGGTTCCCTACCCTTCAATAAAAAAGGAATGAGTAAAAAAGAATCCCCCAAAAGGCAATTGGACCATCACAGCTTTTCTTTTCTGTTTGTCTGAGGACAAACAATATATTCTTTTAATACTGGGAATATCTTATGTAATTTATTTTCTGGAACTCATCCCACTCAGACTGCCACAGTTCTAATATGACTTAGTGCCAAAAGGTGTGCATGAAAACAGGACAAAGGGGGTAGAAAATAAAGTTGATGATACACTGAAACTAGTTTTTTTTAAATGTGCACAATGCTAGGAAAGATTTTTTAAAAAGCAAAAGATAAAAATTGTGCACTTTTGGAGATTTTGCAAAAAAGGGTCAAAAAAGGCCGCATTTTTACATCAGATATTAAACATCATAGTTCATTGTGCTTCATTTTGCAAAGTACGCAAAAAATAAAGTCATTTTATTAGTGCACTCTCCCCTACAATGTTTGTGCCAAATTTTGTACCTCCTATAATTTGACACATGCGTGACATGTTGATTGTTGTAGTATCTGATGGGCGACATAAACACATAACTCAACATTTTGTATATAACAAGTAACACACCCTTTCATGCAGTATACTATATTCAGCCATACAAGTGCATGCAAAAACACAATGAGAATTTTTTTCTTCTCAGTTTACATTTAATCACAAGTCATAAAAAGTAAATGAAACAAAATTCTGTATTACATCAGTATTACAACAAAATAACATTTCCCCAATTTTTAGCATAGAAAACATTCTGTTTGCTTAGATCAGTCTAACAAAAACAGATCAGAATGACCCATTTTTTCAAAAAATTTACAAAAAAAAAGAAACATCAAACACAGACAGTTCAGAGGTACAGAGAAGGTGCAAGAATCCACCTCAAAGAGGGGGGGGGGGTTTTTGGCTTTAATTGTTAATTAAATTACTTTATAAAATCAGGTCATTTTCCTTTTTTTATCTAAGCAAAAAGAATGTTTTCTATGCTAAAAATGGGGAAAAGTTATTTTGTTGTAATACTGATGTAATACAGAAATTTTTTTCATTTACTTTTTATGACTTGTGATTAAATGCAAACTAGAAAAATTTTTCACTGTGTTTTTGCATGCACTTGTATGGCTTTTTTTAATTTGAAAGGGTGTGTTACTTGTTATATAAAAAAAAAAAGAGTTATGTGTTTATGTCGCCCATCAGATATTACAACAATTAACATGTCACAATCATGTGTTAAATTATGGGGTGTACAAAATTTTGGGACAAAATAGTAGGGGAGATGTGCATAAAAGTTGACTTGATTTTGTGCATACTGGGGCAAAACTGAAGCCCCAATGAACTATGCATGTTGTAATATCTGATGTAAACTGGTTTTTTAAATTTGTCAGCAAATATCTCCAAAAATCCAGTTTTTATCTTTTGCTTTTAAGAAATTTTCCCAGCATTGGGACATTCTAAAAAAAACTAGTTTCAATGTATCATCAACTTTATTTTCTACCCCCTTTGTCCTGTTTTTATGCACACCTTTTGGCACTAAGTCATATATATTCATTACAAAAGCAATGTTTTGTCCATATTTTCTTGATTGGAACCAGTATTGACCCCTGCTTGAGATAGCAGAATGGCCAAGAGTGTCAACAATCTGGTCCACAGTCACCCAGGCCACATTCTCTATCTGACACCCTGAGTAAAATCAACAAAAAAGATTTATGGTGTCTTACCCAGTCTTGTGATGATGTATCAGAAACTAGTATTTTGGGAAAAAAAAAAAAAAAGAAAAAAAATTGTCCCCCGGCCTTAAAATAGCAAAAGAAAATTTCTGAAAAAAACTCGGCTCAGATAAAGATCACAAAAAGTTTGGTAACAAAAGTCCCAACATTCAGATTTTTTCACGGAAACAAACCAAATTTTTAAAAACCCCTTTAAAATTCCCGTAAAAAATTTTTGGCCAAAAAGAACATTCAAACATTGGCATTTAATGATGAAAACCCGACCAGTTTTTAATTACCTTGAAGATAGCAACCCATTTTTTGCACATGCCACTCTGGCTTATAATGATGTATGACCATACTGGGTTTGGTTACAAAAGGTGATTCAGAAGATATCATCCAAACTATCATTAATTGAGATATTTTACCTTGGCTGTTGCATTGACCTTGAATGTGGCAATCCAATATTTTCACTGGACACATTTTTGCTTGTCATGATTTACCACCAAACTGAGTTCATTTGCAAAAGACTTATTAGTTTACAACTAATATATATTTCATTATTAGAAACTGTCATATTTTAATTATATAAACCCTTGCTGTGACCTTGACCTTGAAGATAGAATCCCAATTTTTCTGCATGACATTCTGGTGCATGATGGTGCACCACATACCAAGTTTGGTTACAAAAGGTTGCCCCCAAAACACTGAACTGACTGGAAACAAATATTTGTCTCACACATTATTGCCCTCAGCACTGAAGACACCACAGTGATTTCCCTTTTGTAGGCAAATACTGCACCACACACAATGTAAAAAGAGGTCAAAAGTTGCTGCCCCCAGTCACCTGATGTGGATTCATATTTTATGGTAGGTCTGAAGTCAATGATACTATTACTAACAGAAATATTTCTTTTGTATACTTGCATGTTACCATTTTAAGACACCATGTAAACTACCTCTAAAGAAATCAGTGTAATTTATTTCTTATCTACTCTCACATCAACCAAGCAAAAAAGACAAGTGGAGATGTGGTAAGGTAAAAACAAAAACAAAAGTGCTTTAGTTTTTGTTCACAACAAAAACTAAAGCCCTTTTTATTTTTTATTTTTTTACATTACCACATCTCCCCTTGTCTTTTTTGCTTGGTTGATATGAGAGTAGATAAGAAATAAGATAACTACTTTAAGTCACAATATTGTGATACACACTGAGAAGACGTCATCAGTAAGTGCAGGACACTGATATCTTTATTTTTATTTTTTATACTGTTTGAAGCTGTTAGTAGGAAGCAACACACAATAAATATTATTTCTATGCATGTAAGAGCTAGCTGCCTTATGTCATGAAATATGTTTTTATTTAATCATGAACACTTTCAAGGAAATATCTGTGATCAGCTAACCTTCCTTTAGCCATGTCACAAATGACAGCCATGAAAACATTGTGAGTTGTACACACACACAAAAAAGACTCATAGCACAAGAAATAATGATGCATTTGCACACTGTGGCATTTCCCTTATTTTATCCAAATGCATTAGTCATTATATCAGAAATATAGCAGCAGTTAAAAAGTGTTGTTTCAGATTTGTTTTTATTTCACTGGGAAAATGGCACTCTCTTTGGTCCAGTTTTCAGGAGATGTTACAAAGTTGCATCATTAGTGTTACCAGTTTAAAACATATTTATGTGTTGAATTGTATTTTTACACTAGTTTTAGTATATGTACGCATGTGAACTGAATATACTGATATGAGACAATGCCCGATATATATATTATATATATTACGGGTCATTCTCCTGAAAACTGGTCAAAATGGTGACATACAGGGTAAAAAGTCAAAATGTGATTATTTTTTTAATGTTCTTATTTGGAAAAGAAAGCCTGCCATCTCTTGTGTACATAAATATAAGACATAAATTAACAGGGTGACAGGAACTTGGTTACTTGTGCATTATGTTACCTCATAAGTCATTGTCACTCTCAGGCATGTTACAAAAGACACCAGAAATGCGTGAATAAAGTAGGTTCAATGGCCAGTTTGACGCTGGCCTTTTTTTTTTTTTTATACAATATTTTCTAATTACTGAAGGAATATCTGTCACTTCTTACCTTTAAATTTAATTATTTTTTATATATAACTTTTTGCCTCTTTAACGATTTTGTGCAAAAAATTCTTCTTTAAAGTACAGACCACACATATCTTTGCCTTAGTTTTCTTTTCTTTTGCAAAGTACTTTGGACGGGGGAAGGGGATGGTGTTACACTAACTTCTTCTGAACCTTATATGTATACATGTCAGATCGATATTTGTTTCTTGCTTTCTAAAGTTACGAACACTAAACAATCACAATTAGTACTGTTTCACATGTTATGTAGACACCATCACAAGTACAAAAGGATAAGAATCACACACTTGAACCATTGACTAGTAAACTTAATAAACATATATATATATTCATTACAAAAGCAATGTTCATTTAACATTTTGTTGACTAAAACTGGTTCTGACCCATGCTTTAGGCATCAGGATGGCCAAGAGTGGCAACAATCTGGTCCACAGTCACCCAGGCGACATTCTCTGTCTCACGCCCTGAGAAAAAGCAATCAAATCTTTTAGCAGTTTTTTTACCTTGTCTTGTGACATCAAGCTAATTTGGGTTGCAAAAGTTTTAGTTTTTCTGAAGATCTAGTACAGTAGTAGTAACCACAGCTTGACATTAACTTTGTTTCCTACCTGTCTTGTATAGCTGGGCATGTAGAGAAAAAATCAATTTGCCCGGCACTATTTTTTGGTTGTTCAAACCTTTTGCTATAACAAACTAAAACAAAGTAAAACAAGTGTCCATAGTTTTATGTCTATTCTGGAAATTCATGCAATCTACGGTAGTAATTTGCCGTTGCTGTTTTAATGACCAAAATTATTGCCTTTATTCGCCATTCACTTATTCATTTATTGTCAACTTTTGGATCACATTGTTTAGAATGTTATTCAGCCTCAGAGACTGAGAGAACAAGCAAGGTTTTGCAATGTCATGTACATCATATGGTATTTAAAACAACTTATAAGTGACTGTTCACACTCTGAATATGAGTCCTGAGTATATCAGAACCAAACAGAATAAAGTGAGAATGCCTTTGAGTTTGAGTTGGAAACAAAAAATGTACTCAGTTATGCAGTACTCCTGACTGAAGAAATACATGTTTTATTTCAACTTGTTATTAAGTAATGACTAAATGAGTTCCACCTCATGGAGTTTTACGTAACAAATCAACTCCATACAATTAATTATATCTATGTTTGGAAACATTATATATATATATATATATATATATATATATATATATATATATATATATATATATATATATATGTATAATGCAAAACAAGCTCTAAATGATAGGCGATACATAATATGTATTTATAAATTAAACACACACACTCAAATAAATGAATAATAACAAATCAACAGACTGACTGATTGTGTTTGTGTGAAACACATCTCACTACCAATCCCTTACAGAAGTCAAAACTGAACCAGGCTGACTTTTTAAAATAAAGAAAAGAAAAAGAAAAAAGAAAAAAAAAAAAGTTGCCTCCTTTCCTTATAAGTTTAAAAAAAGAAGAAGGTTATTCCACCACCAAACTCACTGTATACTTTGTTTTACCTAGTTTAGCACACACACAAAAATAGTAATGTGCAACTAATTAACTTTTATGAATAAGCTGTCACATTACTGTGAGTGAAAAAAAGGCCACTTTTTAATCATTTGTTTCTTTCTGTGGGCTTGAATTGTGTGATATAATTTTCAGGATCAGAAGATCTCTGCATAAAAATGTAGGGCATATAAGATGACAGCATGGTACTGCTACCAAGCCATGGTCTGGGTCACACTGTATGGTACAGATCTGTGCAGGTCTCTTGTTGGACCATGTACATGTGAATGTGGGGGAAATTATAATGCCAGCAACTTTTCTGGACCTCGCAACAGTGTGAGCAACAAAGTTCTTATTGGCTGATAAACAGTAAAGCAGCCAATCACAATGTACATTCTTTGTAATGCTGATAAAATTTGCAAGGGAGATAACTTTAGGGACCTGTGCTATCGATGTTTACAAGTGTGAGAAAACTAAACCTGTTTTCTGCATTAAAGGGGGGGGGGGGGGGGGGGGGGGAAGACTTGCAACTTGAAAAAATCGCCATGAAGATGGGTTGCACGATGGCCAGGTCTACCTGCCCCAGGCTGTCAGGCAGTCCTTAATGTCAAGCCCTGGTAACGATTATGGCTTTGATCTTAAAGATAGCAAAATCATATTTCTGTATGATGCTCTGGCTGATGTATTAAGTTTGATTGAGGAAAGATATTGTCCAGGCAAACATTCACAGTAGTTCGGAACCTTCAGTGTGACATAATAACATGCATTCATTAACACCCTGAGCGCTCACATGATACATGTTAACCTAAATATGATATTCTATACACACGTAGAGCACAGTCCCACAAAAACAACCCACACAAAGCACCATACGGAAAGACCTCCCCCCCCACCCCGCCCCCCAACCACACACACACCAACAAAATCCCAACCCCACAATGAATTCAAATGTGTATGACACTGATCTGTATTATATGTCACACATGCGCTTGCGCACACACACACCACACACACACACACACACACAAACACACAATGACTGTAGCTGAACCTGGGTCCTGATATTAGTTGGGGCAAAAATACTGTGAGAAGAGGAAGGTTTTCAGTTTGGCTTTAAAAGATGACAGGGTTGAGCAGTGTCTAAGGTCTTATGGGAGTGAATTCCAAATGTGGGGTCCAAAGCAAGAGAAGGTATGAAAGCCATGAATTTTGCGTTTGTATTGGATTTTCAGCATGCGGGTGTCAGCAGAAGGGCATAGTGTACAAGACAAGTGTAGACATGTAGCAGTTCAGAGAGGTAAGCAGGACCAGAACTATTTATAACATTGAAACACATACAAGTGACTTTATATTTAATACATTCTGAAATGGGAAGCCAGTGCAGTTTTTCCAGAAGAGGTGTTGAGTGTTGGTGGTGGGGTGCCAAGAGAGCAAGTCTTGAAGCAAAGTTTTAAATTTTCTGGAGAGGTTGGATGATAGAATTAGATGTACCCATGAGGAGACAGTTGCAGTAGTAAAGCCAAGAGAGGATATAGGAAGTAACAAGAGTCTTGGCTGTGTCTTCAGTGAGACTCCTTCCTCTTTGATTGTTTGAATACAGCAAAGCAACCTTTTCACAAGACACCCCCAGCTTATGAACATGTACTGTCAAACTGAGTTGGTCACCAAAACATCAGCAGTTCAAAACATGCAATAGAAATAGTCATGATTTCATTGTATGAACCCAAACTCAGATACTGTGACCTTGACCTTGAAAATAGCAACCCATTTTTTTTGCTTATAATGATGTATCACCATACTGGGTTTGGTTACAAAAGGTTCAGCAATTCATATCATCCAAACTAACATTAACTGAAATATTTAACTTTGGCTGTTAGTTGTTACATTGACCTTGAACACAGCAATTCAGTATTTTCACTGGACACTTCTTTGCTTATGATGATGTACCATCAAATTGAGAAGAAACCATCATAGTTTGATTATATAAGCCCACCTTGTGACCTTAAGATAAAATCCCTTTTATTTTTTTTATTTTTTTTGCATGACATTCCAGTTCATGGTGGTGCACCACAATACCAAGTTTGGTTACAAAAGGTTGCATAAAAACAGCTGACTGGGAACAAATATTTGTCTCCAGCATTACGGACCTCACCACTAAAGACACCACAGTGCTTTCCCTTTTGTAGTCAAATAATGCACCACACATAGTGCAAAAAAGAGGTAAAACTTTGCTGCTGCAAGTCAGCTGATGTGGACTCATACGTTTTGGTAGGTTGAAAGTCAATGGTACTAACAGAAATAGTTCTTTTGTGTGCTCGCATGTATTGTTGCACCATTTTAAGACACAATGTAAACCACCCCTAAAGAGATGACTGTAATTTATTTCATATCTCATCAAACGAGCTTAAAAAACAATGTGAAATGTGGTCATGTACCAAGCAGATGAAAAAAAGAAAGTTGTTTAGTTTCTGTTGTGAACAAGTCACAATATCATGATCCACACTGAAAAGACACCACCGGTAATGTGCGAGACACTGATTATCTTTTCTTTGTTTGGAGTTGTTAGTAACAGTAGAAAGCAACACACAATAAATATTATTGCTGTGTAACTTGTAATCTTGAGCTAGCCACCTTATTTTTTATGAAATCTGTTTTTATTCAGTCATCAATGCCTTTGACTTTCAAGGAAATATCTGTCATCATCAGCTAACCTTCCTTTAGCCATGTCACAAATGACGGCCATGAAATGTCACGATTTGTACCAAAAAAGGCACAGCACAAGAAATAATGACACAGCATTTCTCTTATTTCTGCAAACACTTTACATCAGAAATATAGCACTTTTAGCAGTACTTAAAAAGGTTTCATGTTTTAAATTTATTTTTTATTTTGTTGGGAAAGCGCACCCTCATTGGTTTAGTTTTCAGGAGAATGACCCATATATACATTAATACTGGCACAAACACTAATATAAGATCTTACAAGTTATACAGGTGCGCCTGATAATGGTGATATGAGATCATATACTGGCACAGTTCCTATTTATATGAGACTGCAACGACCATCTTACACAAGCTCAACTGGTGTGTGTGTAATGGTGTGTGTGTGTGTGTGTGTGTAATGATTATTATAAGCAATCATCAATCAATCAGTGGTTGTTTTCTGTTTGGAAAATTGACAAAACTATAATACAAGCTGGTCTCACAGTTCCAACAATGGTATTTATTGGCTATGTACATGTATACAGTAGTGAGTACAATTTGCCACCTACGAATGTAGGCAAGCCAAATTTTCTTTTTGGATGGAGTAAAAATAGAGAGGGCATTTTGATTTTGTCAGGATTTCTAGAATGTTGTCGTAGTGTTGTTTGGTAACAACTAAAGACTTGCTGTTTGACAAGTTCACTCAGGATTGCCTTAGATGCTGCACACCAAGCGGGATCCATGGCTGAATGAAAAAAGTGATCAGCTCAAATGGTGAAAGTGAGTGATCACAACATGAATCTTTGTTCCAAAAGTTATCTGAGTTTGTCCCACCCATAAATTGACCTTGGTGTTAAATGTTAAGCTAGAATAGGTTAGGCTGGCAAAGACCAGATTAAAGGCTTTTAGACTTGTAGGGGAGCAGGGTGGGGAGTAAGGGAAGCAGGTTGGAAGCATGAATGAAGAGTCACAAATCAGAGGCTGCTATAACATAACTTTTAATTACACCAACCAAGAAACAGTGTAGGCTCTCCTCTGAATCAGATACATAGGCAGCAGCTCGAACTAATTGACGTCCTGCTACTGCACACTGGGGGAAAGAGGATGCAGCAGGCCCAGCGCACAAGTTTTAACACTTTAGATAATTGGGGCCATAAAACTCCTACCCAATCAAAAAGGAAAAAGGACAGGAAAGAAAGGTTAAAGGGTCATAGCCCGAAACACATACAATACACTTGGTTACATCCCCCCCCTACCCTAATCACATAGCAATAAACAAAACTAAAGGGTGTAGGGCAACTAGGAGTTGACTTAACAAACCATCAAAGTGGTACCCAATACATCCACACACAAAAACTGTACCCCTTTTTGCCAACATAGTAGTAAAGGCCTGGCTAACTAAAAAAAGAGAAACATCTCCAAGCAATGACTGCCTTGCAGTAAAAGGGCAAAATGATTTCTGCATTTAAGCCAAGTAAACAAGACAGACCCAGAACGCATTGCTTGAGACAGGACAAAAGGATGAAAAAGAGGATTACTTTGCATTAATGATGAAAACTCCAGAAGAAACATCTGTTCTTATTGCATTTGAAAAACCTACTGCCATCTGGGACATAAATATGGAGGACGTTCCACAATAGACGATCTTCGGAAATCCAGGGGACTGCACTCGGTAAGTGCCTACAGGCATGGTTTGTACTATGCTTGTGGGTGTAGTGCAGAGTAGGCACGCTTTTGTTGGGGGTACAATGAGCACGTGGGGAAGATGACGGATACCCGTAAACAAAAGGCAGAAAAGGCATCAGAAATGCCGATCAAGCGCTCGCCGTTCGTGGGGAACATGCAAATCGGATAGTAGGTTCCCCCAGCTGGTAGTCTAGTACAAATTATAATAGGTCCATGCCTGAAGATCTAAAACTGTCGCAGATCGGCTCTTCTCAGCTGCCGCCTCCATTCAGGGGACTTCACTCTCCCGGAGTAAGAAAACACTGTCAAATTATCTTTGCCTGTTATTTCCGGAAATCATCTGTTCACTGTACAAGACCTCAAAACATGTTTGAAAAAAATAAAACATCAACACAGAGCACATTACAACAATCAAATACTACATATTGCATGTCATTTACCACATGAGCGGCACACAAGTGATGTCTGCATCTCAAACCATGATTTCAATACCAAGCCTTATGTGAGGGCCCCACGGTATGATAAAACGTCTCGCTAGACAAATGCACACACGAAAATACAGGGCCTTATGTAAAGGTTAACACGTATACTCGTAATAAACATAACTCTCACTCACAGACAACACAACGCTTAGTGACTCTGATGTGGACCCTGTCCTGTCACTACTCAAATAAACATATATAATGCTATTAAGTAATACCAGATTAGCGGTCAAGCCATCAAAGTTCGATCATGATGAAATAAATATTATATACACTAGGGTCACCACACTGCTCAGGAAAATGAAAAATGGAAGTTGTGGCAGATATGGAGTAACAATCAACTAAACAGATGTAGTCATACCCACTGAGAACCCTAATCGACTGTATAAGGCAGGTATATATAACCATTTGCATACAAATCCACATATACAAAATGCAACACAGATACAATCAATCCTGATTCGCCCTGTTGCTTGTACCAAGCAACCTTCCCGAGGTTAATCAAAGTATAATTGACACCTCAATGTCTCTTAAGCATGACTACCAGAACAATCCATACTCAATAGATGCCACATCCAATCCACATAATCCAAAGCAGTTGTGCAACCTACGTACATTTACCTCATCTCAAAAAAACGCCATCAACAATTAACACACTACAGGTCCATGCAAAAGGAAACAAGCTAAATCATAATGGCTGCTGCCATGCAAGGTATACACTAAAAATAGCAAGACAGTTAAGTTACATGCTAAATCTAAACCGATGCCACTAAGTTTGAAAAAGTTAAGGACCCTTAAGGCAACCCATTAACATACAAACACAAGGCATTACCGAATGACCATACCAAGCATCATATCCTCTTCCTTTTTCCTAAAGCATGGCACCACAGACACAGTGCATCTCTCGCAGATGCTGATGTAGTCCCTGACCTCTCTTGGGACATCAGGCCGAAGTGAGCTGGGCAGAACCAGCTGTTCAAGGGTATCGCGACGTCGGTCAGCCTACCCACGACGGAGGATCCCATTCTTTAGGAACTGTCGAGGGTACTGCTGCACCAACACCGTCGTGGAGCATGCCTTGGTGTCGGAGGGCTTGGCTGGATAGGCTGCGGGCGCCGGGCCAAGGACTAGATCATGTTGCTGTAGTTGTAATTCAGCCATCAGTGTAGGTGAAGCTTTGTCCCCTCGGACTGCCTCAGTGCCGGACAGCTCCGCTACACTGTACCAGTGCCTCCACACAGCTCCTCCACACTGTCTCAATGCCATCAGACAGCTCCTCTACACTATCTCAGTGCCTCCAGACAGCTCCTCTACATTGTCTCAGTGTCTACAGACAGCTCCTCTACACTGTCTCCCAGTTGGTGTATGACTCATCTACTTCCAATCCTGCTGGCAGCGCCAGGTTTTGTAGGGGAGTGGGGTGGGGAGTGAGGGAAGCAGGTTGGAAGCATGAATGAAGAGTCACAAGTCTCTAACATAACTTTTATTTACACCAACCAGGAAACAGTGTAGGCTCTCCCCTGAGATGAACACACGAACACAGGCCGCCACAGCAAACAACCAGCCTGCCTCTGCAGGGACACTAGGGGAAAAGGGACGCTGTAGTAAGTAAATAAACATGGTGCTTAACGTCCACAGAAACCATAAGGCGTATTAGGGACGGGGATGCTGCAGGCCCAGCACACAAGTTTTAACACTTTAGATAATTGTGGCCATAAAACTCCTACCCATCAAAAAAGAAAAGGACAGGAAAGAAAGGTTAAAAGGTCATAGTCCGAAACGCATACAATACACTCGATTACACACTAATTACAGGATAAGTAAATTATCTGATCACCATATCAATTATATCAAAAGCTACAAACTCAGTGTCAGTAATACCAACAGGCACAAGCAAAAGAGAAAGTCATGGTCACAGTAATTTGGCCAAACGTCTGAGGTATATCAGTCCAACCCCAAATGTGGACAGACGTGAATCAAGAATGTGCCTGTGGTTACAGCTTGGTGTGTGGAACTTGCAAGGAGTCACTTAGTGTGTTCTGTTCAGTGGCTTTAGCATAGGCCTGTGCTTGTGTGTGTTAGTCTGCTACCAATGTGCCATGGAGAGGCAGTTGCTGTGTACCAATACATAAGGTGACAGACTGGAAAAGGTTGTCACTTGTTATTTTGTTAGACTTGTTTAAAGCTGAGGTACTGGCAGGGACTGAGGAGGTACCCGCAGGGACCAAGATCCCAGGAGTTGGGGGAAGAGGGAGACTATGTACTAATACTAGTATATATACCTATCATTACACTGTCACCACCAGAATGACTCCTGCATTAAGATGGGCAGTGATGAGAGCCCTTTTAATGTTTCATTAATTGTGAGGGACAAAATCACAAGACAATGTCCACAGATCACAATTTTTGAAGAGAAAAGAGAGCCAAATCAGAATCAAGCCAAGGCCCTTATGCTTACCAGTACCAGCCTAACACCTTACCACTAGGCAAAACTGGTTCACAAAGGCTGTCACACATAGGTTGACTGTTGTTATAATGGTGTCACCCAGTAAGAGATGGGCATTTAATCACAAAAGGTACTGTGCCAGCATATGATCTCGCGAAGAGTCGTACTGGGTGTGCCAGCATAATATCTCATTTTATGTATACATATGAGTCTGTTTCTCATATATTTATAATAAGTGTGTGTGTGTGTGTGTGTGTGTGTAATATATTGCTTTGTAACACATATATGCACATGCTAAGTACACCCAACAAGTACACCCATCACAGGCACTGAGGAACACCTTGCACATCATTACTCCGGAACTAGATCAAGGTCAAATGTCAAACAAGAATGTAATATACTGAAACACAAATATAATGAAAATATTAAAACTCACTTCTTCTTGGAATTAATAATAATAGTAATGTAACTACTATTACTAATAATGGAAATTTGTAAAGCACCAACCCTGCAGCTCAAAGCACTGTACAAACATCGCACAGATTTTATACACTGTGATCTATAGAGACTGTTATCTGCAATTTAAGAGACAGGTAACAATAATGTACACATCAACCAGGGTTTGAACATAATGTATTGTGTACAAACTGCACACACACACACACACACACACACACACACACACACACACACACACACACACACACACACACACACACACACCATTCCATTCACGCACACACACACACACACACACACACACACACACACACACACTGTACAGACTGATAGGTTTAACAGACGGTATTGCTTAACTACAATATTTGGAGAAGAGAAATTGGTCTTGAGTTTGCTTTTGAAGGAAGAGAGAGTAGCGGTGCCTGGCATCTTGGGGGAGATTGTTCCAGACATAGAGACCAAAGTCTGAGAAAAGGTGAAAGTAATGGGTGTTGGCATTTGAGCATGTGTCATTTGTGCGTCTGAAAAAGAGTAGAGAGAGCAGGATGGACTGTAAAGTTGCAGTAGTTCAGAAAGATAAAAGGGGCAGAACTGTGATTGTGTTCGTGGTTGTAACACATGGAAACAGTTTTGAATTTGTTCAAAAATTGGGAGCCAGTGGAGTTGCTGTAATAGAGGTGTGCAGTTTCGGTGACATGGTGCTCTTAGAATAAGGCCAGCAGCACTTTCAGCATGGGCTGAATCAGAGTTAGGGCTAGGAGTACCCATGCAAAGCACAGTACACAAGAAGGTACCAGTTGTAGCATCATTCACTAAACATTGAAACTGAATGATTCTGGTGATATTTGTGACCCAGAATGGTGTTTAAAGTGTCCCAGGAATTTAATTAGCTGCTAATAATAGTAATAGCTATTGTGTGATATCTGTGTGTCTTCTTCTCCTGTTAAGTGACCACAGGTAACAGTCTGATTTTTTTGATTTTTTTTTAACTGAGTGTAGGGGGGCAAATCTGTGCAAACAAAAAGAGTACCTGAGGTACTTAGTTGTATTCAAAATATTCATGAAAGTGTGGGCCCTGTGAGTAATTACAATTTGGGATACTTGAAATTAAATAAAAGTAAGTACTACTACTAATAGTCAAATGCTACAAATGTGCAGCGTTTTGTTTAGAACTGCAGAACTATCAAGGCATGACTGACAGTAACCATACCACTTCTTTCTTTCTTTTTTAACCAGATTTTCAGTTTCATCTTAGTCAAAGAAAACAAAGCTGAGGTGTCCAAGATGCCTGTGAAGACAGTACAACAGCTGGCAGCACTTCAGCAGACTCCAGCCAATGTTCGAAACATCTGCATTCTTGCTCATGTGGATCATGGTGAGCAGTTTGATTTAATTTAAATTAAAAGTCAATTATTTTTGTATCAGTTATTTTATTTTATGAAGCCAGGCATTAGATACAAACTTGCACAGTCATAATTACACTAGTAGTGTGTTATGGTTGTGTAAGTTTGTGTCTAATGCCTGGCTTAATAAATGTATCATGTGCACTCATCTCTTCAACTGTCTTCAACTTTGCACACATCGTCTCAGCCCCATGCCTCCAGATTCCTCATACCAGACTGCACACTGTTTGTTCCCACTCCTTTTCTGTCTTCAGCCCCTCTACTTAATAAAAGTATGGATAATATATTTTCCTTGGATGGTGAGGTACATTTCTCGTTTTGATTGTATACCAGCTCTGTGCTAAGTATAAAAAATATTGATTTAAATGATGTTTTATTCCTTTTTCTAATTTCTGTTCATAGTATTACTATTAGCAGTAGTAGCAGTAGTATGTTGTTATCATTGCAGTGCTATGAGAATATTCATTGCCATATGTGTGTGTGTGTGTGTGTGTGTGTGTGTGTGTGTGTGTGTGTGTGTGTGTGTGTGTGTGTGTGTGTGTAATATGTGCATACATGTGTGTGCATATGTATGTGTTGTATATATATGTATATATTCCTTCTATATCTTTTACTTATTAATTTGTTTATATTTTTGTTGTAGTTGTGTGTTTTGTTTTTGTTTTTGTTTTTAAATTTTATTTACTAATTTAGTATCTGTTTCCTTTTCCTTGTTGTTATTGTCGTTTTCTTAAGCTTAATTTTATACCACCCCTTCCCCTGCTCTCTCTGTAAATTACCCAATTTGTGTGTGTGTGGTGTGTGTGTGTGTGTGTGTGTGTGTGTGTGTGTGTGTGTGTGTGTGCTTAATTTTTTTTTTAATTTTTCGCTCCAGTTGTTTTTCACTGCTATTTTTTTAATTTCTGTTGCAATCGCTGTCCCATTTTATATGTGTTGTTGTTGTTATTATTATATATATATATTTTTACTATGGCAGTGATGCTGTATTTGTCTATAGCCTTCTGTCATAATATTTCACTGCGAATGTCTTGGCTATTAGTAGTTCTGTAGCTACAGCAGATATGTGAGTCAGCCTTTGCGTTAATATCTTCACCGTTGAGAAATAAAATTCAGTCAGTCAATCAATCAATCCCTATCCTCACCAAGTGAAAGCCTCCCTGGACTCGATCTTATCTGTAAACCTGAAGACATTTCATTTTCCAAAGCAGTAGACATGCCATCTTTTCCCCTCTTGTGCTGTTATCTTCCTCTGATGTAAGCCCCTGCTCTGCCTGTTTAAGTTGTTTGTAAGCTGTGTATAGCATACTTTTATATGCAGGCACCTCTCTGTGTGTGTGTGTGTGTGTGTGTGTGTGTGTGTGTGTGTGTGTGTGTGTGTGTGTGTGTGTGTGCACTCTTACTAGTCTTAGATTAGAATGGCCTTTCTGGGCAAGGTTTTATGCATTTTATTTAAAATGAAATACTTCAATTGATTACTATTATTATTAATAGAAATGCTGTTCCACCTCCTCCAGATGAATTTTTTTTCTGAAAATACTGTATGTTTGACATTGAGTTGTTGTTTTTGATCTTTTTTAAATTTGTTTTTGATTTAAAGCAGATTCCCAAATTAGTGTGCACTTGCAGCAAATGGCCAAATGATCCACAATTTCAACTGACTTTTTTGTTATTTTTTTGTTTAAATTGTTTTATTTACTGAATTGAATTCAAACAGAGGCACTGAACCTGCAGAAAAATTACTTGGTGTTACCAGGGATTATAAATTTCCTTTTGTTTTACTTTCCTTTTGAAATAAATACATAATCAAAATTTATAGCTAAGAATGTTTTAATGTGGTTGTTCATGATCAGGGGGCCTGGATAAGAAATGGTTCTGGTAGCATTTCAGCAAGATTGCTTTGAAGACAGTTGACGTTTGTGAGTTTTGTCCACATTTAGTGATTTACTCCATTGCAGTTGGTTCATCATGGCTAATGCAGTAGTAGTCTGGAGTCAGTTTTGTAGTCTCAGACCACAAACCAATATTCTAAATGAAGTCTAACAAGGGCACATCAGTCTTTGATCTTAGTATTTTTACTCCCTGCTTCTCCCACCCCCAACAACAACAAAAAATACACACTCCCTGCTTCCCCCCCCCCCCCCCCCCCCCCCACATACACACACATGATTGTGCTGTTTTCCATTCTACTTTTATTGACCAAGCCAGTTTAGTGTTTCCAGCTGAAGTCTGGAACTGGGCTACCACAATCATTCATGAATGTTATCATGTGGGTCATTATTATGACATCTGCAGTTGCCAGAAATTGCTTTGCAAACACAGACAAATTTCTTGTGATTAGGTGTTCTGGCAGGGACCTTGCATTATAATAATAATAAGAAGAATGTACATTTATTATGCGCTCATCAATGCCCTGAGCACTCACATGATACATATTAACCTAAATATGATATTCTATATGCACGTAGAGCACAGTCCCACTAAACAACCCACACAAAGCACCATATGAAAAGACAACCAAAACAGACACACAAAAAACACAACACAATGAATTCAAATGTGTACGACATTGATCTGTATCACACATCATACATGCTTGTGCGCGCATGCACACACACACACACACACACACACACACACACACACACACACACACACACACACACACAGCTACTGAATCACTCACTCACTCACTCACCCACCCACCACACACACACACACATGCTCATGCACATACACACAAACTGTAGCAGAAACTGGGTACTGATATTAGTTGGGGCGAAAATATTGTGAGAAGAGGAAAGTTTTCAGTTTGGCTTTAAAAGATGACAGGGTTGAGCACACACTCTGAGCATAGCTTTCCAGCACCTTCCTCCAAACTCTTCTAGATCTGGTTACACCACTGAAGTGGCACTGGTTATCTCCATGCAGCTGTACACCAACATGGTCAGCACCCTCCAAAAGGTTCTGGTACTAATATGACTGTAGAAGCCCAGGCACGCTCATAAACATGAGGTACATGAGTCTTGCATTTGTGTTGTTGGATTTTCAGCATGTGGGTGTCAGAACAAGAACAGAGTGTAGACATGTAGCAGTTCAGAGAGGTAATCAGGACCAGAACCATTTATAACATTGAAACACATATATATAGCAAGTGACTTTATACTTAAGACGTTCTGAAATGGGAAGCCAGTGCAATTTTTCCAGAAGAGGTGTTGAGTGTTGGTGGCGGGGTGCCAAGAGAATGAGTCTTGCAGCAAAGTTTTCAATATTCTGGAGAGGTTGGATTACAGAATTAGGTGTACCCATGAGGAGACAGTTGCTGAGACCGTACATAGCTGTGATGGTGATGAAGACGAGTTATTGACTGAAGTGGACTGATATCTGTCTGAGAGATATGACTGAAACCATTGGAGTGCAGTAGACTGAATGCCAAAAACAGAGTTCAGGCGGGAAAGAACTTGGTGGTCAGTAGTGTCAAAAGCTGCAGAAAGATCCAACAAAAGAAGAACAGAAATGTTGTCATTGTCCAGAGCAGAGAGAATATCGTTTAAAATATGTTACAAAATGGTCTCGATGCTGTGTCCTGCTCAATAGGTTGACTGAAAGGAGTTGATGAGGTTGTTTTTTTGGAGATGGGGGAAAAGTTTGGACAGAAATGGAAGGTTAAAAATGGGATGATAGTTTTTCAAAAGATTTTTGTCAAGTGATAGCTTTTTCAACAGAGGTTTGACGACGTTAGTCTTCAGATCATGTGGTGCAATGTCAATGGTAAGAGATGTGTTGATGCTGTCCGTGATGGTCAGCAAGAGGATGTGACTGTTTTCATAAAGAAGTGTGATGGGAATGGGATCAAGTTCACAAGACTTGGCGAGTGCACTGTTGGTTATTTTTAGACAATCCATCATTGACAGGCTCAGAAGTTAGCAAGTGATTTCCAGCAAAAGAGTTATCAGGGCAAGCAGGTGGGTTTGGAGGAGGAAAATTGTTTCTGATGGTGCAGATTTTCTTGGTGAAGTAATCAGAAAAGACATTCAGGAGGTTGTCAGAGTCAAACGTTCAAGGAAGAGGTGAAGCACTGGTTTTGCCGAGGATGGTGTTGAAGTTTTGAAAGAAAGGTGTTATATATCTGTTTGTGGATGGTGAGCTTAGATTTGAGCCATTGTCTCTCCACCTGCCAATGCTCCTGTTTCAGATCACAGAACTGCTCCATGATACTGGCAAACCAGATTGTCGGCTTCCTTGTACATACTCTGCAATGGCAGAGAGGGGCGTGCGTGTCAAGGACAGAACAGAGATGGTTATTGTAGCCACTGATAGAACAGACTTGTGAGGCAGTGTGAGAGAGATCTTGTTGTCAATCTTGTTGAGGCATTGGTATGAGAAAGTTTCAGGTTTTTGTGCGGGTACAAGTTTGCACAAGTTGGATGTGTAGTCAGATGTTAGTCCATGGTGTAGTTTTGTAGAAATGAGGATGTTATCACTTTGCTTGGAAGACACTAAGTCAGGCAGGTGGCCTTTGTTGTGAGTAGGTTCAGAAATGGACTGGACTGGGTTAGGGTAAGCATGTCTATGATGTAGTTTTCTGGAGTTATTTTCTGCGTTTTCAAAATGAAAGTTAAAGTCACCCTTAAGAAGTGTTTTGCCAGGTGGACTGTCAATGTTCAAGAAAGTCAGAAAACTGATTTTAAAAAAAAACATGGAGTCAGAGAATCTGTTCTTCTTCTTCTTCTTCTTATTGATCACTTTTATATAGCGCTACTCTCCGCTCTCGAGCAGGCTCACTGTGCTCGCATGTGATTCTACATGAGTGAATAGCTTTTTATAGCACGTTTTTGAATATCCACCGAAGTGGTGTACTTAAAGCGCTGGCATGGCTGGTGCCACGTGAAACTGCTGCCATCTGGGTCGTTGTGTGTACACCATACAACCAAGCACCATATCACTTCATGCAAAGCCACATACATAAGGTGTATGCGTGTTTAGCTGTAACCCGCCACCTGCACTTTTGGCAGAATGACCGCGGTCTTTTACATGCTACTGCAGTAACACTGGGGTGGAACGGATACCGAAATAAGAGTCAGCACAGAAAGTTGATCCTGGAGAAGAAAATTCTCCCGCCACTCCTGCAGGGATTCAAACCCGCAGCCTTTTGATCACGAGTCCAGTGCTCTAACCACTGAGCTATCCCTGCCGCTGGGCGGATGGAGGTAGATACAGAATATGTTGGTTAGTTGCTTGTATGTTAGGGTCAGCTGAGCGGATTCAAAGCAGGGGTGCTGGACAGGAAAGGATGAAGTGCTAGCGACATGTGGCTTAAGAGAGTCCCTTATGACCATGGTGATGCCCCCACCTTTTGCACCAGACGCCCCTGCAGAGCAGGGAAAGGAGAGGACTGAATAGAATACCCAGGCGGAACCAGGTTGGTGGTCTTGGCCTTGTCACTGGCAGGGTGCAGCCAGGTCTCTGTCAGCAGCATGATGTCGATATTGTTGTCCTGAATGAAGGTGGATATGTCGGACCTCCTCCAGGAAATGCTGACAGATCTTGCATTGAAAAGGCAGACAAGGAGCGTGTTTTCAGCTGAGGAAGAACTAAGGGGAATGTGAAGCAGATGTCTTATAAAGGGGATGCAGTGGAGCACTGAGCGAGTTGGATGTGAGGTCATCACAGTAACTGGGTGGAGAGGCAGGTGGTATGGCAGTGGTGTTGTGTTGACACTCATCAGAGTGAGGGAGGAGAGCTGAATTGAAATGGTGAAAGTCAAGCTCAGCAGGCTGATGACAGAGGGTTGGAGAACTGGAAGAATTGGATGGAAGTTGATCATGAAAACCCGACAATCACTTCATTTTGATCTTCCTCTGCTCATTCTTCCCTCCTCTTCTCAGTCAGTGTGGCTTTCTTGGCATGTTTCTCCAATGTGGAGATGTGATAGACCTGCGATCATCTTGGGGGGAGGGGGGGGAGGTGTGGCAGCAGTTTCCAGAGACAGAAGATCATGTTGAGTGTAGTGGAAGACAGGGGCGGCACAGACAGCAAGCAACACGTTCTTCTCTGTGTTCACTGTTGTTGCGAAGCACAGCTGCACTGAACGTGTTGTCACTGAACACAGGGTCAACATGACCAGCTGATGGCAAGCAGTGTAAAACAGAGAGTGGAGTCAGGACTTGCAGAAACAGAACAAGACTAACTGTCCTTACTTCCAGTGGAAGTGACACACAAAACTGGTACCATGATAATGGCCACATCATGAGGAACAATGCTGTCATGTCAACTAATCAAACAAGGAGACTAATCAAGTGAAATTTGCAATAATTAGCAGAGCAGATACAACAACGCCTCTGAGAGTGCATGAACACTACTTATATGTTGCAAATGGTTTTGGGGTATGTTGCTTCCTCTAAAATTGTTTCATACTCTCTGTCTTGCTTTCACATACAATCATATAATGTGGCACACATGCACATGTGCACACACACACACACCCAGCACACGCACCCAGCACACACATGATGTTCACAATGTAACATGGATATTTTTTTCTGTTATCAGAATTTGAATGCCATTTGTAACTTGATTTTGTTTTAATATTGACCTTTCAAACAGGAAAGACAACACTTGCAGATGCCTTGGTGGCCAGTAATGGGATCATATCACAACGAATGGCTGGGAAGGTATTGGCTTGAAACTAAGTCTGAATTTTTCAGTTGCCTTCTTTTCATTCAAGTTACCATGCCAAGCTCTTGTAGTATATCCAGAGTGCTGTATTTTGGGGGGTTAGTAATTCAGACATGCACAAATGACTATTGACTGTGTATGAGCAAAAAGTGAAACAGTTAACCTGTCCTCTTTTTTTCCTTTTTTGTTGTAACTTTTGCCATTTCTTATTCCTAGTCACTTGAATAAATGGGTTGAGGGGGAGGTTCCTGGCAAGTTGGTTAGGTTAGTCTTTAGGGTGGGCCAAGTTGATGCAGAAGTGGGCAAGTTGGTGTTTGGTGAGTTAGTCAAGTTAATACTTAATGATAGAGTTATTCTTCAGGCTTTCACTCACTCACCTAGTTTTCATTTGTAACTTTAGTTTTGTTGTTCATGCATACATGATACAATAGCAAATACTCTTGACTGTAATAGTACATACTTTAGCAGTGGTTTGTGTGTGTGTGTGTGTGTGTGTGTGTGTGTGTGTGTGTGTGTGTGTTCAGATACGGTACATGGACAGCCGTGAAGATGAACAGGAACGTGGCATTACCATGAAGTCTTCAGCTATCTCACTTTTCTATCAAAAAGGTAAAACTAAAGTGTGTGTGTGTGTGTGTGTGTGTGCGTGTGTGTGTTTAGGATATCTTGTTTAAAAACAATTTAAAAAAATTGTTTCACTGTTCTGTGGGAGTATTGACTGTTGTTGTTTTAAAATGTTTTCACTCCCACTGTCTCTTTTGTTTGTTTTTGTTTGTTTGTTGTTGTTTTTGCCAGCAGAAGCACATGAACTAGATAATAATTTTGTATTTTACACTGTCTAGTTTTGTTTCCTCTTTTCAACATTAATATTCGTTACAAAATTAAACATTAACTAGACTTACAGTAGGCTGTTGAAGTTTAATTGAAATTATGAGTTTATTGACTACGGTTGCTAGGTTGTGAACTCAGTGTCAGGCATGCAAAGTCATTGGTGTAGTCTTTGAGTCTAGGCTGTTAAAAGAAGGAAATTAGTTCTACTTACCCTTGTCTGACACCAGTCAGTCCTGGTTGAGAAAAAGGTGGTCACACACAAACACACCACACATAATAAGTTTTCACCCAAAACCACCACAAACCAAGATTTACTCTCTTTGATTTCACTGCTTGTCTAATCAGCCTCACGCGTTTGCTGCCACTTGACCTCATGCTTGTGCTCATGCAATAATTCTGTGACTTTGTATTGACTCAATCAAGAAGCAAATGATAATAATGAATATTTTCAGTACTCAATCTCTATATGAACCCTAAATGTTGTAGGACAGGAAGGTATATGAATCTTTAAAGCACAGTTGAATGGACCTTTTATTTAAGAGAGGGGGTAGCAAAACCAGAGTACCTGGGCAAAAAAAGCAATTGACAGACTGCCAAAACTCAGAAATCACATATTAAAGGTGAATCTTGATCATTCCTTACAAGGATCAAACTCTAGCTATCCAACATTGGTGATTAGTCCGCTTGGTCAGAACATGTCAACGCTAGAGGCTATGATCCATGTGGTCATATTGGGTGGTTCAGGCGGTTTTTTTTAACTCCCTTGACTTTTGCCCGGTATCGCTTAAATCCCTTGGACGCTTTTACTTCCCAGTGTGTACTTTCTTCACAATGGAAGGAGGTGACAGTGAATTTGTGAATTTTACACTGCCAACTTTAAAGGCATTTTTGGAGGCCCGTAGTCAAAATGTGTCTGGCAACAAGCAATAACTTGTTGCTCATGCTATAGGATGCCCCAAAATGCATTTTTTTCGCGAACTCACAATATTCGAGCCAGCCAAAAAACAATGCAGAGACACTTTTTTTCCACCCTCAGCCACTTTCCCCAGTAATTATTGCAACTGCAACAGTGGTAGCATTTGTACTGCTTCGCAGTTCTAGGTTCAATTTCCATCATTATACACAGCGTGAAGCAATGCCTACTCAGAAATTGGCCCGGAAGTGACACTGTGACCTCTCGCGACTTCTTGCGCGAAAGATTACAAAGGGCATTCACTTGTGCAAACCAGCTTCACTGAACCACACAATAACTACATGTCACCAAACATCATGCAGCATGCTATGTGACACGTTCGTGCACTGATTGACTGAAAGGCAATTGTGGGTAAATGGTGATGGTGATTGGCAGACACCAGCAACTAAGAAACCACATCATTGGTAGCATTATTATTACTCTGTTGGAGCTAGAATGAAATAACAAAAGCTGTAACATCACCATTTGTGAGATCATGACAGTGATGAGGTGAAGAAAAAAAAATGCAATATTTTTTATTGTGTTTGAAGTATAGTCTCTGTTTATTAGATAAATATATTACATACTGGTAGTAGAATGGCTATTATACATATAATACACAATTTTCATTGGCTGTCGACAGTTTGTGTCAGATCAGAATCAGACTAGAACAAGTTCAAAACCTATCCTTCAGGATCATACACTTGATGGTGACTTCACTGGCTATCCTTTCCCATGATCATACATAGAGTAGTCATATAACCATGATAAAAAATGACCATAGCCATGAGCAACTGAGCTACTGGCCATACACATAGTATAGAAGTACAAACACTGTGTGTGTGTGTCTGTGTATACGTGTACATTTGGGTAGCTGCATTCTGTTTTAAAACATTTTCATTTGTAGTGGAGGAATAGATTAATACTACTACTTAATAGGTCATTCTTATGAAGTGCCATTTTCAACCACAAAATAAACTTACTGCTCTGGACAAACAACTTGACAAAAACTGCATTTACGTAGATTTCAACAAACAGAATGTTAAGTATAGTATTCTACCATAAACATGATTACCTAGCAAACCGCAACTATTTGTACATATACATATATACACATATACAACCACACACCCAGTCACACACACCACACCCCCCCCCCCCCCCAAGGTAACGCACACATACACACTAATTGGTCTTCCATCGCCCTCTCAAATACGCATTACAATTAGTGAATTATCAATACTCTATCAAAATAAACTTTCCCTTTGAGTCTCTCTTCCCCCCCCCCCCCCCCCCCCCACCTTGCCTGGCTCTCTCTTGGTTCCCACCTCCCTCCTCCCACCATGTCTATCCATAGGCTTCCTTCCACAATCAACAACCCATACACAAACATATCACCTATTATCTGAAAGAGTAGCCTACTAGATTCTTGTATTAATCAATACATAAACTGATTAGTTGAAAGCTAGACAGAACAGGTGAGTTTTCAACTGAGGTCTAAAGCAGGCAAACAAGGGAGCATTTCTCATATCAGTAGACAGTGAGTTCCAGACACTAGGGGCCAAGAATTTAATGGCCACTGACCAGGTGTTTTGAGACTTGTTTTTAGAATTTTGAGAAGCTTTTCTTGAGAGGATTTCAGAGAGCAAGATAACTCTGGTAGATTTTAAGAGATGCGGACAGATATGGAGGGAATAATCCTTCAAAGTGGTGGTAAGCAAAGGTGGCAATCATGTATTGAATTTGCAATTTCACTGGAAGCCAGTGGTTCTGGACTTTCTGCCAGCATGCAATCTGTTCAGCCAGTAGCCCTTCAAAAATGGAATTGCAGTAGGTAAGTCACAAGGTTATCATTGAAGAAACTAGCCTGGCGGTTGTGTAATGAGACAGGTTAGGGCAGATGGATGCAGTTTTATGAATCCCTAGGAAATTTGATGTGCTGCTGCAAAGACAGAGTTGGTGAATCCCTAGATACTTCACTGACGGCTTGAACTGAATTTTGTTTCTGCCAATGTTTGCAAACTCACTGCCAACCAAGCTGAGGTGTGATGTTGAACTTACAAGTTACAGGCATGATCTCAGTCTTATCTGTGTCAAGCTTGAGCTTATTAGTGTTCATCCAGCAGAGCAGATCATCAATGCATGTCTCGGTGCCAGTTTGGGCTGTGAGAAACTGCATGGGAGAAGCTTTTTTGGATGATTCCGTGTCATCAGCATATTTATGGTAATCACATCCATGGGCATTGATAACAGTGAACAGCGGATGAGCACACAAAATGGTCCAAGCACTGAACCCTGCAAAACACCAAACTCAAGTGGGCAGGGGGAGGACACAATGCTGTCAACAATAACTGACTGTTTATGGCTGCACAAGTAGGATCTGAACCAGTTAAAAGCTTTGCCCCTAATACCAAAAATCACCTCGGGTCTTTTCAACAAGATTGCATGATTCAGAGTATCAAACGCAGGCAGGGCAAGCATCAAAGCAAGTTTGTCATCAGTCTTTGCAAGCAAGCCATTCAAGATACACAAAACAGCAGTTCCAGTACTGTGATCCTTTCAGTTAGCTGACTGACAAATTAAGGCAACACACAAGATCTTGTAGTACCACTAGCAGTAGCTCTGGCGAAAGCTATGAACAACCATTGGAAACATATGATTATATCATATATATGTGAATGTAAAGCCAGTTGTTGTTTTTTAAGTTACATTTTTTTTTTTTAATTAAACAAACTAGAAGGTACTTCTACCCCAGCAATAGAAGTAGAGCTATACCTAGTGAGTACATACATATACAAGGTACTGTAATTATGTATTACAAGGCATTTCTGGATATAAGGCATATCTGCTAAATTTGACTTAAAAAAACACACACACAGATTAGGCGCTCTTGAATATAAGGCTCAACTTAGTGGTGACATAGATGATGAAGCAAACAGGATGAACACATATGTCATACACAAACTGTGACAAAGGAAAGTGCCATCATTCTGTAATATGGGAAACTGGAAACATTCAGTGAATTTACACTTCACACAATTTTGAACTGAACATTCAGTGAATTTACACTTCACACAGTTTTGAACTGATTGGATTGTAACATCATTTTTCAAGACAAACTGGGCAGTGGACACCAATGGGTTAATTCAGTTCATGTCTGAAATGGTACTTGGAAGTTTAAATGAGGCTGTTACCATTTTCTCTCATTGACATTCAGTGTCAATATACATTTAGTTTTTTGTTTTTTAATCTTCCACCTTCGAAGTTTCAGGTAACTGCTGCTATACAGTGACATTATGACTAGGCAAACTGGGTCATTCCTGTGCACATTTCTTATCGTTCAATGTACAAACAAATTAACAGTAATTGAGGTTTTATGTAAAACAAAATTTTATGGCTGGTAAATGTAAAATTCTTAAGATTGTGTCAAGTGGTATGACACTTATTCATGTTCCTTTCACTGAACATTCAGAATGACACTATACAGAATATTCAAAATGAAATGCAGTTGTGCAAACTCAACCCCCACAGCATTTAGCACTCGTAGGCAAAGCTTTTTGATTGGCCAGGGGCATAATGATTACCACATGTTTCATTTACACCATGTGTCAAGCCAACTCGTGCCATTTTTTCATCAAATCTTGAACTGGGTTTGAGCTAAGGTTGACTGATGTCTGTGAAGGGCTCATAGGTTTTTTTGATATTTTTTTGATCTCATCTTTGGAAGTAGGTGAACAAGTAATGTGCATTCAGCCTGCTGATGCAAAGCATTACAAAATTCCCTTTCCATTCATAGCATGGCGGTCAGTCTCACAGTCAGTCATATAGTGGAGTTATTGCAATGTCATAGTGCAGGGTCAGCCCTATCCATAGGATTATGAAGAATGTGAGTTCATCTCACATTCCAGAACATGTAGAAAAAGAATGTAAAAACCCAACTGTCATTCTAGATCTCTTTATCAGTGGTGTGAAAGTTAAAAGAGTGGCTGAATACAAATATCTTGGACAGCAAACTGAATTTTAACAAACACCCTGATTTTATTCACAGAAGATGTCAGCGAAGAATATTTTACCTCCAAAAGCTAAGATCTCTTAATGTCAGTGCTGCTGTTTTTTGCACTTTCTACTGGAGTTGTATTGAATCTGTTTTAACGTTTTCATTCCTGTGCTGGTTTGCTGGCTTAAATGTGAAAAGCAAGAATGTCCTGAACAAAGTGGTGAATGTATGTGGCAAGGTTGTGAGTGAAAGACAAGAACATTTAAATCAGTTGTATGAATGCTGTGTAGTATGGAAGGCAAAGGTGATTGTGGATGACAACAGCTATGTCTTGCTGAGCTGTGTGTGTGTGTGTGTGTAAATATATTACAGCACCATGTAAGTTACGTAAATTACTGGTTTGTTTAATATTTACCTTTTTACATTACTTGTGTTTCCAACAATTGTTCTTTGAGTTTTAAAACATGCAGTATGTGTTACTGTGTAATATGATGTGGTGAATGTTCAGCCACGTGTTTAATTTCTCTGATGAGATAATAAAGTAATCTTGAATGTAAAGTGAATGTGCATTTTAAGACTAGGCTTTACCAACAAACAAAAAAGTTTTTTTAAATAAACAAAAGATTTAAAAATAAATAAATGACAAACCAACAAAAAGCTTGATGTCTTGTTCCAGAGGACAGCCAGTATCTGGTGAATCTGGTAGACTGCCCAGGCCATGTTGACTTCTCCAGTGAAGTATCCACAGCAGTGAGACTGTGTGATGGTGCAGTGGTGTTGGTGGACCTTGTGGAGGGTGTGTGCCCACAGGTCAGTCCACTTGTGTAGCAGGCTATGGGTGGTCCTGCAGGTGTGACAGCTGTTTGATAGTTCATAGTAAAACTTGTCTGTTTGACATGCCCAAGAAAGCTTGACTAACTCCATTAAAATGGCATAGTGAAGAGTTATTTCCGGTGCCATACAAGAATGAACAGCATGGATTTGGATGGACAAGTAGGTGTGGAATGCCTAATGTATCAAAGTCACAGTAGATGTCATAAGAGTAGTTTGAGCTTGGAGCATGTGCATTATAGTCTGCTCCATTTTCTTTACATAATCATAACTTCATTTTCAGATTACTGTAGTTTAAGTGTCTTTCATTCTCACTGGTCCCTTGAAATTGTGTCAGATATGTTTTCAGTGTTCTTCATAAGACTGTATTACAGGTACTTAGTTACTGTATGAATGATACTTTTACTTTTAGACAAGGCTTGTTTAATGCCCAGTTGTCTCCCTAAGATATATTGTGGAGGGCCAACATCCCAGGAGATAGGGAGACTGGACCTACTACTGCTGATGATTCTGCAGTAAGATAGGCAGCATTGCCGATCACTATCTGCTGCCTCAGTAATTGCTGAGGGCAAAGTCACTGCACAGTGTGCATAAGCCACAACTGTGATGAGCAAATAGCGCATAAAACTGCTCTGTTTTTTCCTGCAGTTGTTAGTGATGGCCTATTTTGCTTATTTGTTTGTTCTTGTTTCAGTGACAAGATGGGTATGTTGCAGACCCATAACTGTAGACAGACCAGACCAATACAGTAATGAGTTGACTGTTGCAGACCCACGCAGTGTTGCGGCAGGCATGGCTGGAAAATATTCGCCCTGTGCTGGTGCTAAACAAGTTTGATCGTCTCATCTTAGAGGTGAAGATGTCACCACTTGAGGCCTTCTTGCATCTGCAACACATTCTGGTGCAGGTGATGCCCTTTTGCTTCATTGTCACCATGTGCACATGATTAAAAAGGGGAGAGGATATGTGGATTGAGGAGGATTGACAAAGGCATTTGAAAAATAATTATAATAGATCATTCTTATAAACAGCTATTCCTTAACTACAGTTAATAACTGTACTGTATGTGCAAAAGGTAACAAAACATCAAGAGGAGAAATGCGAAAATGGTTGTCTCTGTCAGTGTCACACTCACTCTTTACCATAAAGACCCCACATGAATAAGCAGCTAGTATTAGCAGTAATTCTCTGTGGACATGATTATAGTAATTATAATAAGGACAGTATTTATAAAGCACAATCTTGTCAAACAGGACCATTCTAAACACGCATACACTGATATGCATTGGTACCCACCTCCCGCCTCCCCCATCCCCACACGCACAGCTACAAACAGGTGCCTGCACACATGCACAAGTACACACTGGTGCCCCCCTTCACACACAGGTACATACTGATGCTTGCACTCAGGTACACACTGCTGCCTACACACAAGTACACACCAGGGCCTGCACACAGGCACAGGTACACACTGGTGGCCACACACATGCACAAGTACACACCAGTGCCTGCACACACGCACAGGTACACACTAATGGCCACACAAATGCACAAGTACACACCAGTGCCTGCACACATGCACAGGTACGCACTGGTGCCTGCGCACACAGGTACACTATACACAGTTTACAGACCAGTCAGGGTACGACAATAACTTTTTTTTCACTTGCCCTGTAGGGCAAGTAAATCAATTTTCTACTTGCCCGAGTGGCAAAACTAGTTGCCCACATCAGAGTCTTAAAATCAACCATTTTCATCAAAATGTGCGATATGTTTGTCAAATGGACTTTGAAGGGTAGAAAGTGTGACAGAAGTACTAAGTACTAACCAGCAGAAGCCCTCTCTGGGAACAGATTTTTTTTTTAAATTTTTAACAATAAAAAAAAAATTTTGGTTACATTTACTAGAGTGTGTGCACTTGAAAACAAACTTCCTCTCCTTCGACTTGGCTCTGTTTTTTAGCTTTTCAAACTTATTTTTGTTTTCATTTCTCTCATCTTCTTCCTCTAATGCTCCTTTTGAAGAGCTCACACCAAAGCTGAAGTGCGAGCCATGCTTCACCATGAGTGAAGACAAGCCAATCACATACTGACACTTAAGTCAGTTGGTTTGATGCTGGAAAGAAACTGATGTTGCAATTGTGTTAGTGCGAAACAAAAACTGCCACAGTGGCTTGAAATCCAGCACATGAATTGAAACATAATACTGTTGATGGAAAAAATCTGATAACAACTTGCCCTGATGGGCAGGCCACTGAGATCTTCACCTGCCCGACCAAGTAAGTTACCTACCCCAGGCAGTCGGGCAGTCCTTATTGTCATACCACGGACCTAATGGAAACCCATTGGACAGTGTTCCAGAACATACCAATACCAGCACACATGTACACCAAAATGAAGCATGCATACACACAATACATGTTGGGCTCCCATCAGCCACACAAGTAAGCAGTGCATTCATAATTGAAATGCAGGCAGTCTGTCCAAAAAGACAACCACAGATATAAAATTATGCCTAAAATCGTTGTCCTCAAACGTCTCCGTCCTCCTCTCTGTCTCTGTCTCTGTCTGTCTGTCTGTCTGTCTGTCTGTCTCTCTCTCTCTCTCTCTCTCTGTCTGTCTGTCTCTCTCTCTGGCTCTCTGTCTGTCTGTCTGTCTGTCTCTGTCTGTCTCTCTCTCTCTCTCTCGCACTTGTTTGATAAACTCTCTCTCTCTCTCTCGCACTTGTTTGATAAACTCTCTCTCTCTCTCTCTCTCTCTCTCTCTCTCTCTCTCTCTCTCTCTCTCTCTCTCTCTCTCTCTCTCTCTCTCTCTCTCACACTCTCTCTCTCTCTCTCTCTGACTCTCTCTCTCTCTCTTTGGGGTGAGCTCAAATTCACAGAGGATCAACACACACACAGAAAGTCGCTCCTGTGATTTGACTAATTAATAGCATATTGTACATTGTTTCCTCTGGATTTATGTTACATCAGATTCGTAATGTCCTGGCAAGTATGCGTGTAAATTTCTGGATTTTAAAAACCAAAGGTGACTGGATCAGTGGGCATTTTCTATTTTGAAAGTTTGTTAAACAGCTCACCATTACTGTTCTTTTTGTCGTAGGCATGCTGTAACTTGAACTGTACACGTTTAGGGCCCATTGCTGTACATGTGCTGTGCTTCAGTAAGGCCGGCTTTGTTGTCGCTGTGTGGCAAGTGTGTTTTGGTTGTGTTTGATTTGTGTTCACCGTCACCATGCCCTCTGCGTTGCTGGACTTTAGGGCGATTTGTGGCCATTTTGTGTTCACTTACATTGGGTTCATGAACAGATGGGCAAACTTTAGGCTGATCATGAGAGTGTGTGTATTGACAGCAAGCAGTAGACTGAAGGGTGTTGTGTTGGGGTTGATCCTGACTGTGTTCCTCATTGGGGATCTTCTGCTGAGGTGTGGTGATATGGAGATGAACCTGGGGCCAAAGTCAGACAACATGAGACAGACAAGACTGAACAGTGGGAACCAGAGCGACAACACCCGACTGCAGCCCCCAGAAAAAGACATGACAGGGACTGAAACTGCGCTGACATTGAAAGGTGTTATGTCTCTTCTTATGTCGATGAACAGCAAGTTTGACGAGAAAACAGACATGAATGATATGAAAGAATCATACAACAACTTGAAGACTGAAGTACAGAATATGAAAGTAGCTATGCTGAACTGACAAATGAGAATAACAACTTAAAGATGCAACTCCAGGACTTAGCATGGAAAGACTAACGACTTAGAGCGTCAGTCCAAGAGGAATAATCTCATCTTCCATGGAATTCCAACAGCAGACAGTGAGATCTCACAGGACTGTGAAGGCATTGTGCGTGATCTCATAACAAACTGGAGTTGGCTGATGATAATGAGTTTGATCGAGTCCATCAACCGAATCGTAAACCTAACTCCCCTGCAGTGGCACATGTTCTTTCTACAAGCACATGGAAAGGATCACGAAAGAAAGAAGCAAACTGAAGGGAAGCAACATCTTTATCACTGAAGATTTCTCTCTGAGAGTAAGGAAAATAAGGAAGACGCTGACCCCGCATCTGAAGACAGCCAGGAACCAAGGAAAATGGGCAACGATGATATATGACCATTTACTGATAGATGGTAAGAAATTTGTTTTAGGCAAAGACAATGAGCTGAAAGAACTTAGTCATGCATAGGATACCGGCTGGTCCAGTGATTTCGCTACTTTGGTACATACCGTACTGTCCCGTGGCAGTTCAGTGTGTATGTTGATTGGTGATGATATACAGACAGACGGAACTCATGAAATTGATGTTTGTGTAGAAACTAAAACAAGCAGGAATGCAGATGACACTGGAGCTGAAAGACAGGTGTGTAGTGATAGTGCTGAATCGACCAACAAGACCTTTTTCAAACATTTGTCATTTTTGCATTGGAACATTATTGGCCTCCTTACCAAATTGAAAGAGAGAGAACTGATCCAATATATTTCTGCATTCCATTTTGTGTTCCTCGTTGAGACATTTGTAGACTACTCTGGATCATGTGTGTTTTCAAGTCATACAGTGTTTTGTAAGCCAGCTGTAAAACTGACTAAGCAGGGGAGAAAATCAGGAGGCGTTCTGTGTTTGATCAAAAACAAACTTGTTTTGTTTGTAAAAGAGATAAAGTGTGACTGAGGACATTTTTGTAACCGAGTGCATCTGCACGTTGTTGTACTTTGTGTGTCGCTCTGTCAGTGTTCTTCCATGTGCGTATGTCATTCGATCATCTATGTATGTGTTACGTCTTGTGATTTAGACGTCACAGAGGCTGAGTGAGAGCGCAAGAGAAAGCAAGAGGCAATAACAACAGCCTCTCACATGTAACATCAAAAGAAAAGAAGAAATAAAATCAGGAACCTCTGGCTGTGGCTCGTTTGTTGTTCCTTACTTCCAACCTGCAACTTCCCTCGACCATTTACATCTGGTGCTGATGAGCAGGACTGGAAGTAGGGAAGCCGAATAACATCCCAGCCAACAACAGACAAGCCTCTAACGGTCACATCCATGGAGGTCAAAGGAAAGAACATGATGACAACCAGATGAACAAGAGGAAGAACTATTCAGATGCACACCTCAACTTTTTCTGCAATTTATGTCAGGTGTTGGTGTGTCCAAAGTGCACTCCCGAGGGACACAAGGACCATCCCTGGGTCGTACTGAGTGAAGTGGAGCAACTGCATACAGATACGCTTCAGACGCTTGTAACTCAAGGTTGCAGCAAACTGGAGAAGTCCCAGGAAGATTCACAGGCACTGGAGTCTGCACTTTCTGAGCTGCAGGAGCAGACTGACAACGCCACGGGATTGATCACCGAGATGTTCCTTTCAACTGGATTCAAGTGTGTAAAAAAATTCAGCACTGCAAATAACAAGTTGTGACATGTGACAGTGAACTGTGTGTCATTGGCGTCAACATCTGTGTTGCGATTGCAGATCTGCATTGTTGATTTGAACTTGTAGGCATCTGATTGTTGTCGTCAGTGCCATGTTTTAGGAAATAAGAATGGGATATAATGCTTGGTATGGTCGTTCTGTAATGCCTTGTGTTTGTATGTTAAAGGGTTGCCTTAAGGGTCTTTAACATGTGCAAACTAAGTGGCATTAGTTTAGATTAGGCATATAGCTTAATTCTCTTGCTATTTCGAGTGTATACCTTGCATTGCATTAGGATGTTAGCTTGTTTCCTTTTGTATGGACTTGTAATGTATTAACTGTTGATGCTGTTTTTGTTGAGTCAAGGCAAATTTATGTAATGTCACCCAGTTGCTTAGGATTATGTGGACTGGATTTGGCATCGAATGAATATGGATTGTTGGTCCGGTAGTCATGCTTGAGAAACGAAGAGGCGTCAGTTATACTTTGTATAACCTCGGGAAAGTTGCTGGTACCTGATTCACAGTTGTATCTGTGCTGCATTTTGTATATGTGGATTTGTATGCAAATGGTTATATACCCGCCTTATACAGTCTGTTAGGGTTCTCAGTGAGTGTGATTCCATCGGTTAGTTGATTGTTACTCCATATCTGCCACAACTTCCATTTTTCCTGAGTGGTGTAATCTTATCTGTGCTTTTATATCTGTGCGCATATATCGGAGTAGAAACAAATATTGTAGGAAGACCTGGGTTTTTCGGCTTAAATGTGGCAATCTTGTCATCCTTTGGTTGCAGTGCAATATCCTGAGATGGTTTCTGTTTGTAAAGTTGGTCAAACCTCCAGGCTACAGTGTAATACGTTGGAAAAATGGAATTGTTGTTGTCTAAAGTGGTTTTGTTTGAGTTCTATTCAGACAGTTTGTTAATTCATCCTTCAGTAGCCCCTGAGTGTTCTGCGTAGGTTCTACTTCGATGGTTTGTTAATTCAGCTCTTAGTAGATCTGGGTCTAGAATGATTTTCTGTCATGTGTTCCAGCAATGAGGGCATTGGTAGTCACTAAGTATCAGTAAGGTTCTACTGAGATGATTTGTTAATTCAACTCTTGGTAGCCTTTGAATGATGTTACTGTTAATTAATTCACCAGCGAGGATGCTAGTGGTGATTGAGCTGGGGGGATGTAACTAAGTGCATCTGCACATTGTGTTTGTGTTGTTGTACTCTGTGTGTCACTCTGTCAGTGTTCTTTCGTGTGTGTACATCATTCAGTCTTTTACGTATGTGTTACGTATTGTGATTTAGACGTCACAAAGACTGAGTGAGAGCGCAAGAGAAAGTGAGAGGCAGTAACAATGGCCTCTCACATGTAACATCAAAAGAAAAGAAGAAATAAAATTAGGAACCTCAGGCTGTGGCTTGTTCGTTGTTCCTTACTTCCAACCTGCAACTATAAAATCAGGAACCTCTGGCTGTGGCTTGTTTGTTGTTCCTTACTTCCAAAGTGCAACTTCCCTCAACCGTTTACATCTTCTTTGTTTTTTATTAGATGAAAGGCTGTTTGGGTTCAGCAATGATTTTGTTTATATGTGTGCTTATGTGTCTCCAGAAAATTCTCCTTACTATTTGGTGTTTGATATAGACGATGGAATTTCTTTACTTGAAGAAAGTTTAGCTGATATAATGTTATCTTTGGATGATGTTTATATACTCCTGTGTGGCGATTTGAATAGTAGAACAGCCAACGAGTTTCCTATAAGCCAAAGTGAAAATGATGTCTTTGCACGTGCTGTTGAGGAAACACCAGCGAGATTCTCAGAGGATACTGTATTGAATTAATTCGGAAAAAAAGTTACTGAATATGTGCACCACTTTTAGATGGAAGATTTTGAATGGAGTTTGTAATGGTGACCTACAGGGTCGTTATACATTCATATCTAATTCTGGAAATAGCGTAAACAATTATTTTATAGTTTCCAAAGATTTTTTGGCTCTTATTCAGCATGACTGTCGGCTTCCATTTGCCATTGGAATTGCATACAAACATTGAGGACCTACAGCAGAAGCAGATAAAAATGAATGTAGTGAAAAATTTGTTTGGAAGGCTGATTGTGTCCAACAATTTATTGAATCTATGCATTCTGATGCATTCCAAAGAACAACTGAGTCTTGCCTCAAGTCTAATTGATGTGGATATTAATGAGGCCCAACAATCTTTCAGTGACTGTTTAGAGCAGAATGCTGAGCACATGAAAAGGAAAACATGTTAATAGACCAAAGAAGATGGATGAATCCTATGATGAAGAGTGTAGGGCTGCTAGAAAAAATGTTAGCAAGCTACTACATAAATTTCACATATCACTAGATTGCGTAGTATGTGTGGACTATTACTGTGCTAGAAGAGAGTATAAAAAAAAAATGTTGCAACGAAAGAAAAAGAAGTTCAATGAAAATATGTTGAACAATCTTATGCAGTAAGTCTCAGACCAACAGGCCTTCTGGCAGAATATGCGTACAATTTCAAAGCGTAAGTATCAGCCTCGTAACACTATTTTAGAAGAGGAGTGGTTTAACCATTTTTAAAAGGTGCTTGAGCAAGATAACCAGGATCAAGATTCTGATGATGATTTTGAAAATTGTGAAGGTGATGTGTATTATGACAGACCTATTACACAAGAAGAAGTTTTATTAGCCATTCATTATGCAGGTCTGGATGGTATTATTGGTGAATTAGTCAAGCATGCTGGACATTTGGCAGTAGACTTTTTGGTCAAGTTTTTCAAAGCTTTGTTTGATTATGGTATATATCCAGATAGTTGGACAGTGAGCATAATTCTTTCCCTCTGTAAGAAGGGTAACCAAAATGATCAAGGTTTCAAGGTTTATTGAGCTTTTTGCCCCTGGGGGCTAGAAAGCAAAATTTCATTCGCACATGACATTCCTTATGAACAAGTGCATGAGTTCTACTAATAAATAACTACCACACTTTATATATAAGAAAACAATCAATGCTCAAACACAAATCAAAGTTATAAATATGTAAGGCTAAGGCATAAAAATTAAATATATCTTTTTTCGTTGTGTTTCGTTATTGGCTTAATCAAAATAACTCAAAAATACAACTAATAAATTTAGCAAGTTTAGCATTCTTAGATTTTGATGTCATATTCATGAGGCTACAAAATTTGGGCATGTTGGGATGAAGTGTATAATATTTATCAACATACTTATTACGGTTTCTCTTGACATTTTCGTTGGAACAGTTAAGCAGATAGTGAAATTCATCTCCTACCTCACCACTGTCACAAACAGTACATATTCTTTCATCCGTTGGAATACCTAACAGTCGTCTTTGCTGGATCAGCAGTCTGTGGTTACTAAGTCTAAATTTCAATACTCTTTGTCTTAGGATAGATGGGAGATAGGTTAGATATTCCTCAAAGCAAAATTTATTTTTAAATAAACGATAATTTCTACAAACACTATGCCATTCTTGTATAAATTGATCCATTAGTCTTTGCTTCACTATACGTTTAAAACTTTCGATGATATGGATTTGGTTAGACCAAATATAAGATAATCCTAAACTATCTAATAAAAATGCACTTTCATAAACCATGGGAGTTTATAATCACTTGCATGATACAACTTTGAACATAGCTAATAATAATAATAATAATTTATGACACCGCATCTCATAAGAGCCCGGAACGCTTACAAAAACATATGGATACACTCATCACACACACACACACACACCACACACACACACACACACACACACACACACACACACAGATGCATATACACACACACACACACACAAAGACAAATACACACACACACACACTACAAATACATGCGTTACTGGTGATGGATTGGTAAAACGACAGATCAGTATGCTTCCGAGGAATATCTCTATGTGACATCAGTAGTAAGTTATATAGTTCCATTATTAATAACAGGTAACAGGGGTGGATTAAACAAAACAATTTAACGTGAGAATGTCAAGCGGGTTTCAAAAAAGACTGCATAGCTGTTGACTGTATGTTTACATTGATGGCAATTATTCAGAAACAATTTGCCTTGAATAGAAAGCTGTATGTGGCCTTTATAGATTCTGAAAAAGGCCTTTGATTCGATATTGAGGAAACTACATAGGCCTTTTCTTTTGAAAAATTGTATTAAGGGTAGACTGTATAAGTGTGTTAGAAGTATGTATGAAAATGTGAAGGCTAGAATTAAATGTGGTGCTAAGTTTACAGTCTACTGTAACCTGTTATTAATTGTACCAGTGGTGTGAAACAGGGTGATGTGTGTAGCCCTGTCTTGTTCTCACTGTTTATTAATGAGCTTGCTCTTGATATTATTAATAACAGCAGATGTAAGCTTGAGCAGTGACTTTGTCCAGTTAGTGATATTATTTGCAAATGACATGATATTGCTGTCTGAAACTGTTATTGGTCTGCAGACTCAGCTTAACAGTCTGTTTAGTGCTGCATCAATGTCACAACTTAAAGTAAATATGAATGAAAGTAATATAGTGGTGTTTAGGAAGGGAGGGAATTTAGGTGTCAGAGAAAGATGGTTCTATGATGATTGTAGGATGAGAGTGGTGAACTCTCATAAATATCTTGGAATATGTTTTTCTGCAAGGCTTAGTTTTTACCATGCTTGTCAAGATTTGGTAAGTAGAGCAAAAAGGGCGATGCTGTACATTAATAGTAAATTATATAGAATTGACTGTAATTAAATTAATGTTTTTTTGTGTGAAGATTTTTGATGCTCAAGTGCAATTAATTGTTCTCTATAGAGTAGAGATTTGGGGTCTGGAAAGCAGCTCTTCGGTGATTGATAATGTTCATTGGTTTGAGACGTTATTTAGCTGTAGACAGGAGAACCCCAAATGATCTTGTGTATGGAGAAGTTGGGAGGTTTCCTATTCAAATTAATGCAAGTGTTTGATGTATAAGGTACTGGTTAAAACAGACATGCATGGAGGAGCACAGACTGCCTTTGAGAGCGTATAAAATGTTACTGAATTTGGACAAAGGGGAAAAACTAACTGGGTGACTAATGTAAGTAAAACATTATGTGCTAACAGGGTTTTTTATGTTTGGGATAATCAGGGTGTGGGACATTTGGGTGCTTTTATTAGGGAGTTCAGACAAAGACTTATTGACATTCAGTGGCAAGCTTGGGATGACCATGTAAACACCAGTGACAGATTTTCATTGTACAAACAATTTTAAACATTAGCTGTGTTGAACCCTGCATAATGTTAAATTTAAACAGATACATAAAGTATGCATTGACCAGATTTAGATTTGGAGGGGTGTCAGATATTAAAGTGCACAAATCAAGATTTAAACTTCATAATGTGGATGAATTGAAATGTCCATTGTGTCTTTCAACTGTGGATAATGAAGTCCATTTTGTTCTATGCTGTCCTGCATTTGATGATTTAAGTACGAGTTTATAGAATCAAAATATTTCAATAACCCATGTGAATTTTGGTTGGCATTGCTCTTAGCTGCACAAAATGAACGCACCCTGAAAAATCTTGCTTTGTATAAAGCATTCAGCAGAAGGAAAACCCTGTTATCGTGAAGAACTTACATACATGTACATTATGAACTAATATTCAAGAACGTTATTATATTATCCTTTACGCAAGCTTTCTTTTCCGCCATGTTCATGTGCAACATTCCAATGTCAGTAACTTGATTACAGTGTGTGTATTGTCATATAAGGTTTATTGTGCCCTTCAAATGGGGCCTTATTGAATAACATTTCCATATGCCCTATTCTCTCTCTCTCTCTCTCTCTCTCTCTCTCTCTCTCTCTCTCTCTCTCTCTCTCTCTCTCTCTCTCTCTCTCTCACCCTGTGCATCTTTTCATACTCTTACAGACACATCACCAATGAAAATAAATTAGAAAGGGTGCTGGATTTCCTAATTCCATGGGAAAACTGGGATGTGTGAAAACCAAAAGCAGAATGTGTGTGTGTGTGTGTGTGTGTGTGTGTGTGTGTGTGTGTGTGTGTGTGTGTGCGCAGAGTTTGACATTAATTTATTTCTACACACCCTGGAGGCAGGTAGAAGAGAACTTGCCTGGTGCCATTGTCTGGTTGCCCAAGCTCCAATATACACACTGACTAAGGTACCAAGACAAAAATAAGAACAAACCAACCAAAAAAGACTTTAATATAGTTTAAAACATATTGGCATAGTTTAATGTCTAACTTAGAAAGACATGCAAAATTCTGATGGTATTGACAAAGGTTTGTTTTAGTTCTGGAAATTCATGCAAAATGTTTACAGTATTGACAGTCTTATTTCTTCCTTGGAAATTCATGTGCAGTGTTGGAATTTATGGTTTACTGGTAAAACTTAGTTTGTTCCGGTGACTGAAGATAGCCCCAAAAGATCCTTGCCAAGTCCAAGCCTATTCATCAATTGTGGATCCCATTCCAACAAAATTCATCTTTGACTACCTGGGCACACTTTTGAACCCATTCTTAATATGATCAACAGCAGCCTGTTTTCTAGTACAGTTCCAAAGCCCTGAGATGTGCTGTCATTAGGCCTCTGCAAAAGTCAGAATGTGAATCAAACATTCTCAAGAATTACTGCTTGGTCTCAAACTTACCATATATTACCAAACATTTTGAATGGATTTTTGCAGACCAGCTTACCAACCCTCTGGCACATCATAATTTGTTAGACTGATTTTAGTGGCATATCACTGTGAGGATAGCACTTTGTGTTTTAGATGACATTTTCTGCAGTGTTGATGGAGGGGATCTTGTACTTGTGCTCATAGATCATGGTGCTGCATGCAATACATTGTCACTTGATTCAGTGTATGCTTTGGTAGAGACTTTAAGGTGAAGTAGGTGTCATAGGTACTGTCCATTAGTGGTTCAAATCATACCTAGAAGAGAAAGAAAAGAAAAAAATGAAACAGAATGACTGCTAGCATTCAAAAACAAGATCCAAACACAAAAAGGTTCAAATAAATGCTTATTTATTTTAACACGGACACAGTATGCACATTTTTAGTGAAATCCCCTTTATCAAGCCACAAAATGACACTTAAACAACAGATAAACAGTCAAAAACGATGAAAGAAAAAGACTTGTTTTGGCTTAGTTTTTGTAGCTTGGAAGATTGTTGGCATGACAATGAAGTGTAATTGGTGTGATGTAATGAATATTATGTGATGTAAAACTGAAATGGAACAGAAGAGTGACAAAGAAAGGTGAGGAGATGAGGGGGCAGAAGGGGAGAGAGAGAGAGAGAGAGCATGCTGAGCTTTGGAATATGGATTGATGAGGGGGGGAAAAGAGAGAGAAAAAGAAGAAAAAAATGTTTTGGATCCGACCTTCAAAAAGGAAGAAGGCTTCCAATTCCAAATATCCCAGGGGATGAATGGGAAAACTGGAGTACCCGCTGGAAAAATCATTAGACAGATGCAGTGCAAACCCAGTGATATTAATCTTGATGAGAGAGAGAGAGACGCACACATACACTCTCACACAATCGTACATGTGTATATACGTACTAATGCAGTGCTATGGTAAGCTACAGTAAAGGATTCGGAAGGAGTGGGAGGGAAAGGACAAAAATCAACAGCATAATTAAAGCCACATAGGGTCGAAATAGACACTAGCCAAGTGACAGTCAAGTATGGTTATAGTCTTTCATTCATTCCAGCTGGTTTCATGTTGCCGAGTTTATCAATCAAGTGTGATTCCATGTCTTTTCTGTCATTCACACTGTCTGTAAAGAGAAGCCACAGGCCTTTTATGCGAATGTTTTGGATGGTATGGCCAGTTTGGTTAAAGTGATTGGCAACAGGTTTGTCTCTTCGGTATTTAACGTCTTGAAGGTGTTCTTTGAGGCAGGTGTCAAGGTTGTGTCCAGTTTCGCTGATGCAGTTGAGAGCATTTGGTACAATGAATGATGTATACAATGTTGTATGTCAGGCAGTTGAACTGCTTCGTGATGTTCATCTGGGACTTAGGGCCAGTAACGTTGGTGTAGGTGCAGATGAAAGGACATGTTCCACATTTTGCTTGATTGCATGGAGTGGTCCCTGGTGTTCTTGTGGCTGGTTGACGCCGTTTAGATCGCACTAGCATGTCAAGGATGTTAGAGTCACGTTTGTATGCGATCAGTGGTGGCTGACTGAAGATTGCTGCTAATTTGGCGCACGATTGCAAAAGACTCAAATTTGCTTGGATGATTTTGCGTACCCGGTTGATGGACGGGTGGTACAACAAGCTGACCATTGGTCTCTTCTCGGTAGCTGTTTTGTCATTGGGCTGTAGAGTTTGCTGACATGGAATGGTTCTGACCTTCTGAAGAGCAGTTCTAACTATATCTTCTGGGTAGTGTCTTTGGATGAAGAATTCAACCATCTCCTCTGCTTTTTCTTCGAAGTCTGTGTCATCAGAACACAGGCGACGAAGTCTCAGGAACTGAGAAGACAGGATGCCATTTTTCATGCTAGGATTGTGAGAAGAACGGTAGTCCAAGTATGAGTGGGAATCAGTTGCTTTGTAATGGACAGATGTTGTTAGTTTTCCCTGTTTCAGGGAAATGTCGATGTCCAAAAATGCATCTGATTGTTCAGAGATTTCGTATGTGAACTTAACTGCAGGATGGAAGTTCTGCACAAACTCAGTGAAGTCCAAAAGTTGACTGTGACTCATTGATGTTGCACCAATGCCATCATCGATATATCTTTTATATATCTTGGGCACTGGTTTGCTGTAGTTTTGGAGCAGTTTTTGTTCAGTGTCCCATAAAGAGATAAGCGTAGCTGGGGCCCATTTTTGTACCCATTGCTATGCCACTCATTTGTGAGAATGCTTCACCTTTGAAAGAAAACGTGTTTTTGTTTAGGACAAGTTCAGCAAGGCGAATCAGAGTGTCAGTGGGTGGGTGTATGGTTGTACGTTTGTTTAGGAAATACTGTAGAGCCTTCAGTCCATCTGAGTGTGGAATACAAGTGTATAAGGATGTCACATCCATGGTGAACAAATATTTTGGTTCGAAGTTTTGATTGAGGTTGATACCTTCAATCAGGTTGAGGGCATGGGTGCTGTGTTTGATGTCTGTTGGTAGTGACTGCACCAGTGGTTGTAGAACAACATCAGGGTATTCAGAGATGTGTTCAGTGGGGCAGCTACAAGCTGAAACAATTGGCCAACCGGGGTTGTTGGCTTTATGTATTTTGGGCAGTACGTAAAACATTGGCTGCTTTGGTTGGTGTTTGATACCTGATTTTTTTTTTTGTGGTAGTTATTTTTGTAAAATAACGAAAAATAGCACCCCGCCTTCTCAGTTCCTGAGACTTTGTTGCAGTTTTTTTTTATTTAGTAGGTAGAGGTAGAATAGGATTCCTCATACCTAGAAGAGATTGAGAATCCAGCATGTCTGGTCAGTCAGGCATCCTTTGACAGGACCAAGCTGACCTGTGGTGTTTCACAAGGGTCTGTTACAGGCTCATATTTGTTTTCTGTGTTCACTACACAGCTTAATAGGATTGATAAATGTAATGTTTGCAGACAGTGCTGATTTGTGTGACTTTGGAGTGGGGCTAGCTCAGTGGTAAAGTGATAGACTCATGACTAAATGGTCTCAGGTTCAAGTCCCAATAGGAGTGGTGGGAGAATTTTCATCTTTCTGTGCTGATCCTCATTTTGGTATCCATTCCATCACTGTGTTACCACAGTAGCACATAAAATTAAAAGATCTCGGAGTTCAGACAGAGTGAATACAGGCTTTTTTGAGCACATAGATACCATTTTGAACTGAACTAAAAACTGGCCATTTTTAGACACGTCAGGCATGTTTCTCACCTGAGTGTTGATATTTGCACTTTTTGGGTTAACTGTTACATGATGTAACAGTATGCATTTTGTCATGGTGTTGTTGCTGTTGATAAAGTACAGCGCCGCAAGCTCATAAATTTTTACAGGGTCTAGAGCTATATAAGAATTATTATTATGCAGAGTGTGTAGGAAACTGGTTGCATGTTGAATGTAGGTAGACCAGTGATAAGCCTACCACTTGTTGGAGTTTAGTGGATGTAATTACTGAAGTTTAAATATATGTGTATTGTTGTAAGAAGTTACAAAAAAATATTTTTCAAATTATTTTCTTATTGGTTTGGGTCCAGTTTTTTTGTAGCATTAATTTCTGCTTTGGCCCTTTCGAAGTACGCCAGTTTAAGACTAACTGTAGTGGTCAAAAAATAGATTGGGGATCTCCCCATGGGGTACAGCTATTTATGGAATGCATATTGCATCATTACATTTTGTTGTTTTGCATACATTTTTGTAGACTCGGCCTGCAAACAATTGACAGTGGCAGCGTCTCAGGCACATAATCTGCTCAGGCATAATAATTTATTGGGCAACTTAATTGATGATTTTGTGAATAATTTTATATCTTTCTTTGAATAAATCTCCTAATCATGCAATATGTTTCTCATCATATGAGACTGGTAGCTGCTGTTTACTAATAATGCTCAGTGATGGTGCAAAGTGTTGGGTGGCATATTGATCCGATGCTACTACAGGAAATATTTCAGACACCATTTTCTAATAATAATAATAAAAAGAAAAGAAAAAACCTACTGGCTGGTGGCATGCCAGAAACACACACGTTACGCAAGCATGTAGTAGTAGAATATTTAAATGTATGGTTCTGGTAGACTACTCCTATCAATAAAAATAAAATAAATAAAGGATGAGGAACCTTTCCTTTTACTTGTCCAGTAACAGCTTTGCCAGTTTCCTATCACAGGTGTCTAACCTTGTGCACATCTCTCTCCACCTCTCCACCTGGTCACCCAGATTTACCAGCCGTGACCTGTATCTACATTGTCCGTCTCTTGCCAATTGAGCCAAACATTCTTTTTATTTCAGTCCTCAGAAGATAAATGGTGGTATCTCCAAATATATCTCTGCTTTGATTGCATAATCTTGGGGAAAAACAGAAAAGAACTATGAAAATATAAACACCACCATTTCATTTTCAGTTCTTCGTTGCTTTTGTTCAATGGACTATTTGCTCCATAGTCCATATAATAGCACATGAAAGAATGCATTTATTATCTATTAATACAAAAGAAGGCAGCACACAAAACAAAACAAAACACATGTCCATCCAATCCCATGTACTCTTGTTGTGTACATATTCTTAGTCATTCTTTTTGGTTTTGTCATTCTTACTACCAGTAACTACTTCTAGGGCCATTGCGGTTTCCTGTGACTCTTCCTTCTCCTTTCTGGAATCTTGACGCCAAATTATTAATATCGTAATTATGTCAAAGTGATTTTGCCATCATTTCATTGAACCAAACACATAAAATGTTTGAAAGAATGCTATTAGGATATCATTTCATTGTTTGTCTTGGCAGTTTCAAACAATATCAGTTTATTCTGTGTGTTTTATGCTGTTCCCAATGAGAATGTTAGGAAAATAACATTATTTCACACTCACTGTCCGGATTTAAAAAGTAAACATTGACAAAAATAATTTATGTGTGACATGTACACAAAACTGAGAAGTTGCGGTATCCCATCAGTGATGTCATACTAAAACGCAGGAAAGAGCTTGTGAAAACAGTGTTAGTAAAACTGTCTGGGAAAGTCCTCTTCTAAAATCATTATCAAATCAATAGCATGTTCATTCACAATTTTTTATAATGTGGTTTATGTTTGTTTAACCTCCTTTAAGCACATGAGAAGTTTAGCCTCCAAAGGAGAGTTCCTTTAAATATTCAACTTTAGTGTGTTTATTTTGATTTATTTTTATTCTCGTAGAATGTGTCAGTTTTGGTGGTTTTGCATTGATAAACTGGTTTGTAATTTGACACAAGATGTGGCACTGAACATTTTCACAACTGTGGTTGAATATATTAAAATAGTTGGTAAATTGATTCTTCTCTCTCATCTTTGCTCAGGTGAACTTGCTGACCAACCAGTTGTTCACATCGGAAGCCATGGGGAGGACTTCAGCTGTAAGTTCTGATTCCCTACTACATTCCAAAGTACCAGTAATTTATTTCAGTGAACCAAATCTGATGAAGAGGGTTCTGTATGCACTTTAATAGGCCTCATTTTCTTTTCTTTATTTTGTTTTGTTTTGAGTGCTGTCAGTAGTTGTTCATGTGCTTCATTGTTTTAAATCAGTGAATGTAAGTCAGCATTTGCTCTGGTCTTGAACATTGGTCACCCCATTTTCCCTTCTGTTTTTGTTTTTATTTGTTTACCCCACCTGCAGTTTTTACCCATTCCCCATTGCAATCCCTGTCCCATGTGGCCTGTTTCTTCACTGTCTCTGTCACCACCACCCAGCTTTGCTGTCTTCAAGGTCAAGGTGGAAGTGAAGACTTGCATAGTCAAAATATGTCTGTTTCTGCTATATCTTCTGAACTTTTGCACAGCAGGTTCTCTTGGGCCCTGTTCATTTTTATGCAAAATTATGATTAAACACAAGATCACTTGTCTTGCAAAACAAATTAGTGTTTTGAAAAGTATGAACACTGTATTAATATCAGTTACATGTAATAATTATGTCTTAATTTGCAACCAGATTAGGTGTGTTGACGTACTGTTAGAAATAACCAGACCAAGTGCAAACAAAGTGGTCATAATTATATGCTGACAATATTGTGACTCACAGTATCTAGGCCCACAGTGGGGAGTATTTTGCCATGTCTTATTTGTATATGTGTGAAAAAAATGGGCATGTATATATATTATACAGCATACTACTTACTAGCAGTATACTTTCAGCCTCTGCACAAATGTAAATCAATGGCTTTTTGGATAGTGTTATTGTTGAAGCAGCTAAAATATAAAAGTAAAATTAAAGAATTCCATTAAGATTTGAACTTGGGTTGCTGGCATGAGAGACTGGAGTGATACCTGTTACACTACAGAGCTTCCTGACAAACATGGATGCAGTTGGGCTTATATTACCCTCTCTTTATTTGTTCTCTTCAATGATCTTTAGCATTAAGTGTGTTAATTATCAAAAGAGGTGTTACCCATATATCCACATACTGACATAGTACACATAGCCACATAATACCCTTGTGTCCCAAGAAATATTTACACTAACTACTGAGTTTCATCTTAGGTTTAGCGTAGGGCACCAAATCATGACAAAGCATTGACACAGACCGAAGACATATTCATCTTTATTTATTCTTTATTTATTCTTATATTTATCTTTATTTATGTATATATTTATATTATTTTTCCTTTTTTCTCTCTCCCGATATAGGCTTCTGATCAGACTGAGAGTAACAAAACAGAACAGGTACGTTTTGTAAAGTCATGTCTGGTGTTTAAATGAATCAGTCATTGTTGTATGCAAATGTTTGGGGTAACCCCCTTCATCTACCTTTATTTAGCCAACATTCTTCTGATCACTGGACATAGCCCCCCCCCCCCCCCCCCCCCCAAAAAAGAAGTTTTTCACCATTGTTGTTTAAGTGTTGTTTTGTAGGTTGATAAAGGGGATTATGCCCAAAAAATGCATTATTTTGAACCATTTATGTGTTTGGATCTTGTAACAATGCAAGTTTAAACTCCCCTTTTCTCTCTCTTTTTCTCACAAGTATTTCTGTTTTGTGACAGCTGCTCTTGGATAAAAATTTAATGATGGATTCTTCTTTTTTAATGAAGTAGGAAGCAGCTCACCATATACACAAACATTGGTTTGTGAATTGCTTGAAATTTAGCATGAGAGATACCCAGAAGAACTGTTTTTGTCCTCTTTTGTTTACTAAGCAGATTTCTAGATGTGTGATGGTCAGCTTGGAGTTGTTATGGTGAAGTCTTGAAGAACTGTCACATTTATGTTGCATTTAATTTTTATAATTTTTATCTTACTTCCTAAACTGACAAATATTTTTGATGTTGTGTATGCATGTGTGCTTACATATATGTTTTATGCAGTCATATGACTGGACTTACATTGAGGATGAAGAAGGGGAAAAGAACATCTTTTTTTCTCCTGACCAAGGCAATGTCATCTTTGCCAGTGCTTTGGATGGATGGGGTTTCACGTAAGCTGTGATTTCACATGTTTTTGTTTTATGTTCTTTGCATATCACACTGCAGCATATCACACTGCATCAACCAAAATAAAACTGCTGTTTTCTCTTCATTTTGTAGGTGCCAACAGGCTTGGACAAAATTTATTATGTAAATATCCTATGAATTTCACTCAATCTGCCACTCATAATGAAGTTTGGTAGGGTATTCTGGAATCACTGGAATCACTGAATCATATGTGTCTGAACCTCTGTCTGGGCTTTGTGTGGATGATGTTGAACTGCTGAAACTTTTGTAACCAAACTTGGAATGGTGGTCATCATGATGGAGTGTCATGTAAAAACTTCTGTTTTTAAATTGGTTGATGTCTTTGCATTCAAGGTCACACTCCATAGAGTGTAAAAAAAGGGAGAGGCAATGGTGCACCGCCATATTGGGAATGCCAGCTGGTTGGCAGCTTCCTGTGACTGTGTGCACTGTGTGTTTGTGATACTTTATGACTGACCGAAACAGTGGACAAGCTCATGGGAAGGGGGTGGAGCTGTGAAAATAAACTATGCTACATGTTCTTTGGTCTTTTTAGTAAACATGGTGCTTAACATCCACAGAAACCATTAGGCTTATTAGGGATGGGGAAAATGGGGGGAAGGGGGTATAGAGGTGGGGGAAGAGGGAGAATATATACCTATCGCTACACTGTCACCACCAGAATGACCTGCATTAAGATGGGCAGTGATGAGAGCTTTTTTAATGTTTCATTAATTGTGAGGGACAAATTCACAAGACAGTGTCCACAAACCACAACTTTTGCAGAGAAAGGAGAGCCGAAGCGGGATCGAACCAAGGTCCTTCCGCTTACCAGCCTAATGCCTTACCACTAGGCCAAACCAGCTCTCAATTTGGTCTTTTTATGGACACTAGAGGGTAAATACTTGCTGCAAATTGGAACATGAAGCAAAATACCGAAGTCAGTCATTTAAAACTGTTCACTGCTGCTGAATAATTTGGAGGAGACAGGAAAACTTTCAAACACCCAGGTATCATAAAGAAAGTGGTAGTATTCACAGGAAAAAACAGACCAGAGTTTACTGTAAAACTGACTAGAGCCTGGTAAACCCTGAAGATAGTAAACTAGTTTCTTCAAATTATGCTGTGGTTCATGGTGATGCAGCACTATGCAAAGTCTGGTTACAAAAGTTTGAGTAGTTCAGATGATATCCAGACAAATATTCAGGCACACCTGAATAGATTTTGATATTTTCTTCACTCAGTTTTTCTCTCCACACAGTTCTGGTACAAACAATAAAATGGCATTTGATCAATACATCTAGGACAGAAAAACTTTTTTAAACAAAACAAAAGTGCTGCTGTCCATGTTTCTTCACCATGTGTAAGAAATTCACCAAAGTATAAAATACTCAAGTTTGGGAGATTACTGCAAATTATCACACCTGAATGGCCATTAACCTTTTCACTCCCAACACTTTTCAGCATTTTCACAATTTTTAGGATTACAGCATTTAACCTGAAACAGAATCACACAGAAGCACAAAAATAGAATTGCCTTTTTTTTCTCTTTCTTCTCTCTCTTGAATGCAAGTTTCTTTGAGCATGTGCTCTTGCGTTTTGGTTGTTATTGTTACTGTGTGTGTCTGTGTGTGTTCTTCCATCATTTTTTCAAAACCCTCTCCCTATTTTTTAATTGCCTTAGTTTTGGCCATATTGGCTTGCAGAATAAAATAGGTCACTCTGCTTATCATCACAACCGATCAATTCAGGCTCCCTTGTAGAGTTCCCATGAAATAGAAATAGGCTCAAAACATGAAAGATTATGTAGTGTAACAGTAAATCAAACAGGTGTTCATAACTAAAGATTTTTCTCACCTCTGCTGAATCTACACAGTGCATATTGTTTCAGGGTTCCTTTGTGAAAATTGTGATACTTCTGTCAGTTGTAGTTAAGTGAAATGTAAACACTGAGATACGCTTGTTATTGTTTTTGACTTGGTTGTGTTTTCTTTTGACTGTATCGTGTCCAGAACTTTGACTTGTGATTTAGTTCCTTGTGTTTTGAACTGGTGTGAAAGAATTTTGAACACATGATTTGTCCTGATGAGACTATAATTATGTGATTGACGGGACATTAAAATCAAAACCTGTCTGTCTGTAGCATAGCTGTCAACCCCTGTTGGGAGTAAACCTTAGTCCAGAGTTTGTCAACCTGTATTTCCCTTATACAGGCCAGGCTCTTTTGTTTTTTTGCTGGTGGCAGCGGCATTTTGAATTCCAACTGGCATATGTGGCAGTGGAAGGAAGAAGCAATGTTGTGTAAAATACACACACATGACTTCAAATGTCACTTCCGGCAAGATTTCTTAGCCTATACTAGGCTATTGCACTAGGCCAGTCAGTGTGCGTTTGGCGATGGCATGTGTCGGCTGCTCGTTCAACAGTTTTTTAATCTTTTTGCTCACTTTAAAACAACAACAAAATCTCATGAAAATTATGTTTTCCTGTATCCATTTTCTAATACGGCCATATCCCCCTAAAATAATGAAAAAAACTGTGTTTTATACTGGTAAACTGTATGGGTTGACAGGTATGCTGTAGCCTCTGTATGTGCATTGCTTGAGGGTGTGCCCTTCTTGTTGTATTGACAATATTGTCAGGAAACAGACATGTCACTATGAGTACATTCCTGGCATTGCATAGGCATATTGAACCAAGTGCACAATGCCAAGATAACCACAAAATACCAAAGATATTCTCATGCTCACACTTTGTGGATAAAGACCTAAACTTGCTTGACAAAAGTTGAACATAAGGAACTACTAATGGTGCCAAAGACCAGGAAGATGAACTTAACTGGAGAATCCAAGACGGTCTTTACATCAGAAAGCATCATGGTTTCATTGTTGAGCATGCTGTATTCAATATATTCATTACTGTCAGAAAGGCAAAATTGTATGCAGGTGTGTTATGTATGTTTTCATGATAAATTTCAAAGAAGTTTTAACTTTCTTTCTCTGGATAATGCTTTTTGTTTATAATTTCCTCACAAAATGTATATGTATTATGGTATTTCACTGTACATTTCAGCATCTCTGACTTTGCTCGTATGTACTCTGCCAAGCTGGGAGTCAAGCAAGAAGTTCTTCAAAAAACACTGTGGGGAGATTACTATATTGACATGAAGGCCAAACGTATTCTGAAAGGAGCACAGGTAATGTGTAGTATGATTTTTAGCTTGCCTGTGTTGTTTTTCAGTGATGGTGATGTTCGTAATATTGTCAGACCTTTGTTGCCATTAATTAGGTCTTATTGTTTTAATTAAATAAAGAGTTGTGAGTATGGATGTACTTAAATCTCTGTTTAGGTTTTCTGTTTAATTAACTCCCTTGGTTGTTGATAGGTTTTCTGTGCATTGTGTTAAAAAACATCATTGGTCACACAGAGGTCTGGGCCATTCACTGTTTCTCCGTGTGTAATAATTCATGAAGATTATTGTGTATTGTAGTTATCAGTTTAGAAATTTAGTATCTTCATAATATTTGACCTCACAATTATCACTTGCATTCCATAAAGTTCAGTTTAGTGCCAGGTGTTTTTTAATAGACAACTACATATAAGGTAGAGTATGCATGTTACACATGTTCACACTCACGCATGCACATGTGTGCGCGCGCACACACATGCACACACTCACACACACACACACGCATGTGCAAACACACACACACACACATACACACACACACACACAGTCAGTAGTACAAGATTCATAGCTTGGCATCATTTGGAGTCTGATCCCTGCCGTATGGATTTGTACAAAGTATTCACTAATTTCTACAACATTACTGACACAGCATGGTTCTGTTTTGATGGCATCTCATTGTCAAATTTTATGCTGTTTTCAGTCAGCCATATTTATGTTGTGGGTTTTCTGTTGTTTTTTCAGTCCAAAGGGAAGAAACCCCTGTTTGTGCAGTTTGTTCTTGACAACGTCTGGGCAGTATATGAAGCCATTATAAAAAAACGGTAAGGCTAGACACTAATTATGGTATTGTCTGGGATCAGTTTTTATCCATTGCTTGTCTCTTTTAATGGATGGATCAACCATGCTAAACTTGAGTTTCATAACTACATACATGTATTTTGGGGATCAAGGATAGCTCAGTGGTAGAGCACTGGACTTGTGATCAGAAAGTTGCACTTTTCCAGCTGGAAAAATGAGAGAATTTTCTTCTCCAGGGTCAGCTTTCTGTGCTGACTCTTTGGTTCAGTTCAGTTCAGTTCAATTCAAGATGATATCTGTGTGCTCTGAATAGCCCATATGCACTCCAGAACAGTACCAGTGTTCATCTGATTGACGATGGCCCTCTCTCATCCTTTTAAGGAAGGTCGTCTAGCACTTCCTCTTTGCATGCCTCTCTCCTCCAGGCAATCAATGGTTTGATGTCTTTGGCTTTGTACCCACAGGCAGTGTCTTAAACTTCTCAGCACTTAAAGGACAATTCCAAGGTTTGATTTTTGACATGATTTCTGTTAAAATTTGCTGAGAACAATGATGTAGGTGAAATTGTGATCTGAGGGTTATAAATGCACGAAAACAGGCATTTTCTGTCATACCGAAAGCGTTGCCACAACGCTGAAAATCATGTACACATATGCGCACTACGTCACTCTGGGGAGTCGCTGCAAAATGGCTAGTAGCCACAGACTAACTGACTTGGAAAAAAAAATCCAGTTCGAATCTCCAAGGATGAAGCTCCGACGCTATTGTCAGTAGTTGGGCCTTTGTTTATTTCCTCCTTGTTATTTCATCTTTCGCGAGCCTTGTTAGGTGCGTGGCGTTTCAGTCATTTTTGTTCTGTTTACTCTAGCTTTCACAACAGGCTAGACCTCATCAGGGAGCCTGCCTTTTATTGGGTGTTTTATTTTATTTTCCTAATTTATCCTCGTTTGTTTCATCATATATGTAAAAATGAAAAAGTTTTGTTTGTTCTAGTTTAATAGACTATCGATTTCGTGGCCTCCCTGGGTTAGGGTTTGGGGTTGGGCAAGTTACCGGTTCTTGCCATTCACTGTTATCTCTTGGCTTGCCCTTTTGTTTCTCGAGTTATGTCGTTCATTTACAATGTACGAGTGAGGGGGGTAGTCTCGATGTTTAACAAGACCTCTCATTCTTTCTTTGTGTGTGGTAGTTCGTGAGCATCTTTTGCCCTGCCATGTTGTTGTCACTGCTAAGTGGGTTGTAACGTGTACACAGCTTACGTGTATCCAGCCTTTGTCCCGTTGATCGCTGACATTACTTGCCTCCTCTTTCTGTTCAGAAAGTGTTGTTGTTTTCTCTTGCTTTTCCCCTTCTTTTTCACCATGTGTTCTTTCTATCTTTGGTTTATTGGCCATTTCGTACCCGCTTGTTAGCTTGCCTGATTAGGGCAACCATTTTGTATTTCTCTTGTCGTCTGCATTTGTTTACATCCCGATGCTTTGTCATTGGTAGTGCTCATTAGCATTTTACTTTATCAGTCTGCAGCTTTTGTTTTTCTAGATGGAAGCCAGGTTAGTGAGGGGTTAGTTTAGAGTTAGTTATGGTTAGTTTGGCTTTCCATCTGTTTGTCGTTGGCACAGTTATTTTTGGTCTGTGCTCTTATGACTGTAGTCATCCACTCCTTTGTTGCAGACAGTAGTCTGTTAGACTGTTGTGATTTGGTGTTGTTTTTTTCTTTCTTTTCTCTCTCCACCTTATGCTTGCAGGTAGGCAACCGTTTTGGGGTTTTGAGGTGGTTTCAGCTGTTTTTGTTTCTTTCATTTGGTGTCAGCTGTTTGCTTGCCTGATTAGGGCAACCATTTTTCGTTTGCCACCAGCATTTGTGGTTTGGTCTTTTGAGTCTTTCTTTGCCACAGGCATTTGTGGTCTGTTCTTTCTTTCTTTGCCACAGGCATTTGTGTAGTCTCTTTCTTTCACGGCCTTTTGTGCCGTAGGCATTCGTGTTAGACTTTTTGTCTTTACTTTGTTAGCGCTTGTTTCAGGGTATCAGTGTATCTCTCAATTTTTGGTATCATGCTGTGTGCTTGCTGCTCATCAGCTTCATCCTTGGAGATTTGAACTGGATTTTTTTCCAAGTCAGTTACCCTGTGGACAGCCCTACAAATTCCGCTTTGAAGCAAACCCCATTTGGTATTCCGCCATACAGTTTATGAAATCGCACTCAGCGAAGTGCTGCAGCATCAAAGTCAGCTCATTTGAATTGTACAAATTTGACCCATTTTTGCCTCACAGTGGGTCGATTCCGTGGGAATTTGTGCACAGTTATGCTTTGGGTTGCTTGTGAGTTGTTACAGTTTTCTGCAACACAGTAGGCCAGCATGGTCAGAGCTTTTTGTCGACCACACGCATACACATTCAATGAACAATCTAGGATGGCAACCACACTGACTCCCCAGACTGACGTCACTTCCGAGAAAGTCACGTGACTGATGGAGAACCTGAGACAGCAGTCTCGGCCAGCCTACAGAAAATAAAATTGATTAAAAATCAACATAAACATTTTTTTCCATTTTTTTATTTCATTAAATCTCAAACTAGTGACTCATTTGTCAGTCATTTTGATGGTCATTTTGCATACTTAAAAACCTTGGACTTTTCCTTTAAGACCTTCTGAGACACAAGCTACTCTTACGTTGGTATTTGTTCCACCCCAAGATTTTCTGAGACACAGGCTACTCTTATGTAGGTGTTTTGTTCCACCCCTCCCCCACCCCCACCCCCACGCACCCCACCCCCACCCCCACCCCCACCCCACCCTCCCACCCCTGCCCACCTCCCCTGTTACTGCAGGAGCACATAAAAGACCCTGATCATTCTGCCAAAAGTGCAGGTGGCAAGTTACAGCTAAACAAATATACACTCTACAGAAGTGGTTTTGAATAAAATGACTGTAAAACTGGTGCATGGTTGTATAGTGTACACAGAACTTGCAGCAGTTTCCTTGTGCAAACAGCAAGGAAACAATAAAATTGAAAAAACTCACTACAATCACTCATTCAGTCACATATGACTAGAGCAGAGTGGGTCTGCTCCTAAGCAGAAAATAGCACTGTGTAGTTGCCATTGTGAAGGTGCATGACTGTTCATGCTGTTTGGAAGTTTGTGCATATTAGAGCTTCTGTGAAGTATGCATGAAGTTGTTCAGTCTCCAATGCAATTTCTAGTATGAAGTGTTGGATTACTGTGTTCAAGGTCAAGGTCACAGCAAATGTTCAAAATTTCAATTAATGTTTATCCAGTGATACCTTCTGAACTGTTAAATCTTTTGTAACCAGATATAGTAGGGTGATAAATCATAAACTAGAGTGTCATGCATAAAAACTGGGTTGCTGTCTCCAAGGTGATATTCACAGTTAGGGTTCTTATAATCAGAATATGACTGTGTATTAAATCTTCTGAACTTCTGATGGTGCATTATAATAAAAACTGGAGTGAAGTGACTTGCAAAAAGATTAGATTGCTGTGGTCAAGGCCTAGTGATGGTTCAAAACTTGATTAATGTTTGTGAATCCTATGTTTTATGTACCACTGATATCTTGGCAATCAAGCTAGGTGTGTGGAAGTATTATTACTAGTAACAAGACCTCATGCAAAAATGTGGGATAAAGCATATATATATATATATTCTGACCATAACAGTGACAGTGACTTACAGTAACTATAGGCATCGCCAGGGGGGTTACCATGCAATGTGACATACCTTGTTTTGAACCCAAATCAGTCTCAATATCAAATGGAAATTGCATACCTTGGGAAACTCATTAGTGATATTTTCCAGGCAGAGGACACAACAGAGTGTCATGCGTAAAAACAGGGTTGCTATCTCCAAGGTCAAATTCACAGTTAGAGTTCTTATAATCACAATATGACAATGTCCACAAGACCTTAGACACTGCTTAACCCTGTCATCTTTTAAAGCCAAACTGAAAACCTTCCTCTTCTCACAGTATTTCCACACCAACTAATATCAATACCCAGTTTCTGCTACAGTCATTGTGTGCATGTGTGTGTGTGTGTATGTGTGTGTGCATGTTTCCATATAATACCTTTTGTAAATTGTTTTGGTAAGTGCTCTACATGTCTATTGAATATTGTATTTAGGTGAATATGTATCATGTGAGCACTCAGGGCGTTGATGAACGCATGATAAATGTGCATTATTATTATTATAGAGCACCAGACTCGATCAAAGGGTTGTGGGTTCAAGTCCCAGCAGGAGTGAATGGATAATTTTCTTCATCAGTGTCAGCTTTCTGTGCTGACTCTTATTTCAGTAACTGTTCCACACCTGTGTTGCTGCAGTAGCACATAAAAGATCCCTGTTATTCTGCCAAAAGTGTGAGTGGCAGATTATAGCATTTTACACATGCACCCTCTGTTATGTATATGGTTTTGCATGAAGTGACACTGTAAATTAGTGAACAACAGACAGTGTACACAAAATGTGCACCGAGACAGCAGCAGTTTCATGTGGCACTAGCCTTGTAGCAACCAAATTGCACTGTAAGTATACCACTCTGATGGATTTTCAAAAACATGAGAGAGCAGAGTGTACTGCTATGTAATATTTTTAAGAAGCGATCAACAATTTGATCAAACCCTATAGGCCTAGTGTCAGTGTAAAGCAGCATTTTCTTTTAGGTGGAAAATTATAAAAATTGAAATAAATCACTTGCTGAAATCAAAAGCAGTTTAAAAATGAGAGAAAATGGTAACAGCCTTGCTTCATCTTGTTACCAAGTCCCACAGCAGAGAATAATAGTGGTCATTTCTATAGCACCGTATCTCACCAGCAAGGGTGAGCACACAGCATTTTACAAGGTCAACAAAAGTGTATCCATTGAAACCTCAAAAATAATAATTATGGTCATATTTTATTCCTCACACGGCCCACAGAAGGAATGTCATGAGGAGTGGTGAGGGGAGCGGGGAGGGAAGTAAGAAGACAGAATTTGATATCGTTTGTTGTGGCATTGTTTGTAGAGATGCGTTTTTAACGCAGTTTTGAAGGCATGGGAGGGTTGAATATGATAGATGTCAGAAGGGAGAGAATTCCATTGCTTTGGAGCAAAGTAGGACAAACAGCATTGGCCAAAGGTTTTTGTTCTAACAGGGGGGATACAAAGTATCCATGTGTTGTTGATATTTGTAGTCTATTCTGGCTTGGACTAGTAAAACCGATGAAGATATTATAGAAGACGCTGCACATGATCACATTTGCATGCTTTAAAAACCAGTGCCAGCACTGCAGGAACAGTTCCCTCCTGAATGCACCAAGTGGTCGAGAATGCTGACCCCTTGTCTGTTGGCTGCCTGGTTGGTGCAGTGTTGAGCATTCTGCTGCTGCCGCCAAGGTCGGTCACAAAGGACAACTGTAGACAGGTGGGGAGCCTCTCACCCACACTAAGCTGTCTGCCATTTCCTGTATTTTTCGTCAAACAGTATGACATCGGTGATGTTGAGTATTCCCAGATGTGCCAACACATTGTTGATACTATGTGTACTGCCTGATGGTTCGCCTGAGGCTGTCAACTCTTTGGTTACACAACCCAGCCCTCCCCTTTTTGCTGCTTGCAGTTTGCATCGGGATCAGGTTATCACCTTTTGGCAGTTCTGTCTTTCATGTCCTTTGTAGACAACAGGCCTGACCTTAAGAAGGTTTTCCTTCTTCAAGACATCAGTAATGTGAATTTCAAGCTTGTTTTTGTCAAGCCACTTGGAAGTGTTCACTTTCTCCATCAACACCGTTTGCGCTGGTCCCATTTAAAAAATAATTTAAAAATCTCCACAATTTGCTGCTGTATGGTAGCACTGTTGCAGGTCAGGAGAGTTAAGCATATACTGTTACCAGTCCCACTTCAGGTATGTGACAGCCACATTCATGCACCAACCAGCTACCAACCATGTATCCTTACAAACATCCCTCCCCCCTCAAAAAACAACAACAACCAACAATCCACACACACAAAACCTGACACGTATACTATAGTTTGCTCTTCTCTTTTTGATGAGGGGATCTTAACTGTTTGAAAGCTTTATTGTAAAATCTTGAGTGTCAAAAATATGAATGCTGTATGTGTGTGCTCCTCATTTTCACAGAGATACAGCAATGACAGAGAAAATTGTGAGGTCCCTCAGCCTGAAGGTAGCTTCCAGAGACATGCGTCACAGTGATCCACAGGTTCAGCTGTGTGCTGTGATGTCACAGTGGCTACCTGTATCTGGTGCTGTTTTGGGTGAGTTCACACGTTATGAAAACATGTTAGATGCTGTTAACATGAGTGTTCTGCACACATTAAAAATAAATAAATAAATGTTATAATGTTACAGTTCCATCATTGTCCCAACACCAACACCACTTTAGATTCTTCCAGATCTGCACAACATCACCTTTTCTCTGGTCTTCCCATAGACGCATGCACATGGTCACAATTCAAAATGCCGTACTGTAAAAAGAAAGAATAGGTATAAAACAGAAGAATATTTGGCATATGTTAACATGGAGCATGCCTCATTCCTGTCCAGATGGTTCTGTTACTTGTCCTTTGTTCAGAATGGTGGCTAAATTTATCTGTATGTTCCACATAATTTACATCCTCATGTCTGTGTAGATATTTATTGATAGCCATTAACATGTACTATTTTGTGTTCCTACATTAAGTACCATGACTGCTATGTAACTCTCTCACTCCCCCCCCCCCCCCCCCCCCAACACACACACACTCACTTCCTCTCACCCCAGTCTGCTGTTGATGTTGTCCCATTCCTTCTTCCTTTTCTATATGTTGTCATTATTGCTGTTGTTGTTGCTTGTGGCATGTGTTTGATTTTTTTAATTCTTCGTCCCTGTTATATAGGCTAGCTAACTTGTTTAGTCTGTTCTTATTCATTTTAACTTTATGTGTATGCTTAGTGTATTTATACTATGTTCATATGCTTTATAACCTGAATGAAGAAAAACTTTAAAAGCAACAAGATAAGCAAACAGAAAAGAGCACTGGAAACTAAAGAAAGTCTACCCCCCCCCCCCCCCACCCCCAAAAAGGGCAGTCAAATCAAAGAAGCATAATAAGCCCTGTTGACAGGAATGGAATAAGGAAAATACAAACTGCAAGTTTTCCCTTGATTTCTGGACCTGTTAAAAGTTTAGGTTTGAAAGTAACAGAAACGCAACTGTGTATACTGCCATTTTGTGCCCAGCTGTCTGTGTCAGACATTGTAGATAAGGCCAGCATGTATGGCAAAAGTATGAAATATGTCACAAGCCAGCTTTTTTCTGTTCATCATTAGTAAAGAGTGAACCAATAAATCTGCACCCTGAGGAGCTAAAATAGCAAAATCTGATTTTGTGTGAATATTGATAACACATAGTCATGCATGCAGATGAAAATATTTCCACATTTTCTGTTTTCGGACAGTCTTACATCTCCATTTCAGATCCTGCAGTCAACACATATTTTGTCTCTGCAAGTTGATGGTAATAAAGGTGTACTGTAATTTTCAGACTGTCACTCATCAAGCAATACGTATACATTGGTTAGGAATTTGATGTGTCAGTCAGAAACACAAACATCACATACCCTGGCAAACTGATCTCTTCAACAACAGAGCTGGCAAACATTACAACTGCAAACATAGGTTTTGTAAGAATTGCAGATCACATTGTCTGCATCTAACACTCGTCAATATTAAACTTGAAATCTGTGAAGAGTAAGTAAGTAAGTAACTTGGTGTTCTATGCCCAGTCAACCATTAATCTGTGAAGACTGTGATGCTGAAATTAGTAAAAAATAAAGTGATGATGCCAAAAGCAAAGATGAAAATGGCTTTAATTTCAGCTTTGTTTGTAGTTCAGTAAGCAAGTGCCATAACTGTTCCAAAAGCATATCCTAGGGTAGAGGGCTAGGTGCAACAGACCATCAGGTTTTGGATAAGAATTGGGTTGGGTGAGACTGCTTGTTCATCCTTTTATAATGGTGTCTGCAGAACAAATTCTTTGGCATTGTCTCTGGTGATTTTATGCTGTTCACCACATTCTGACTGAACTTTTGGTTGGATTTTAGTTTCACTGCTGGTTGTCATTTTCCCATGCCAGTTTCTACATCATGCGTTGCTTTATTTTGTGATTCATGACCTGATGCCCAGCCTCAAAACATGTTTAGTAAAAAGTCTCGATTCTTGTATTTTGAAATTTCAAAAGCACTTCAAAATCATTTGTGTCAAAACCTTACCAGATCATACTAAAAAGAAACCTTTTTGTTTGTAAATGTCAAATTTACTGCCGGTTGGTTGTATTAGAAGGGTAGTTTGCTGCTTGGGGCTGATTTATACTATAAAGTCTTGTCTGTAGGAAAAATAAAAAAAGAGGCAGTGGTGGTGACTGTCAGGGTAGGCAGCAACACAGGTTGCTAGTCCCTGCTTTCTGTCATCCTGTTGGTGCAGCCCTGAAACTAAAGTCAAACATTGCTACCATGCTTTAATTGTCTATACAGGAACAAAATTAATTTGGCAGCTATACCAAACATTTTTTAACACACACACACGTACGTACACATGCATGCACACACCCACAAGCACGCATGCACGCAACAAACACGCACACACATGCGCATGTGTGTGCGCGTGCACACACACACACACAGGCATGCATGCATGCACACACACACACATGCACGCATGTACATGTGCGCGCACACACACATTATTGAGCCAGGCTTTGTAACTGTTTTCAAATTTTGTTGTCCAGTGTCTCCTTTAAATCTGACCAACTTTTTTTCCCAAAACAATAGACCTGCCTTGTTTTCAGCTCCACACTGCTGTCTTCCTCCACCTCAGTTCCCTGTTTGTTAACTTTTAAAGTTCTCTGTAAATTATGTATAGTCAGTATATTCATGTAAGTGGGTATCTGTATGTCCATGTGTGCAACAAGTATGTGTTTCGAATGGTCTCTCTGAACAGAATTTAGTGCTGTATAACTACTCTATTTATTGTTATTATTATTTGTGTCTGCATGTGACTGTGCATGTGTGACCAAATTTCTAGTATGGCTTGGCCAGCTCATCATTTGTTCTGATGCTTGCTGAGTTGAATTTGAACAGTTCACTGGTGTTATTGTCCCCTTCTTTCTTTTGTTTCGCAGATCCCACTGCAGCACTAATAGCATGGCCATGACAATTTAGAGGTGCATCCCTGTGCTGCAGTGCTTTTTACTTGTGCACAATTTGCCTTTCTTTTTTAAATTTCTTTGAACCATGCAGTCACTACTCCAACTTTCTTGCTACCACTGCCCAACTTTTCTTGGAACAGATCAGGCACCCAATTTCTCATTGTGAATCAACCACAAGAATTCTTTTTTTTTCCACTTTGGGATGGGAGAAACACTCTTCTCTCTTCAGATTTGAGGCCTTGTTTGGCAGTGGAAGAATCTTTGGAAAAATCTGTTGATGTTCAGTTGCTTGTTTCAGTTTCACTTACATGACTTAAGAAAAAGGCAGATTATGTGGATGCACCTATAATTAATAATAACTGTGTCATAGTCCCCTATGTCTGTTGTCCTTTCCAGACCCCCATCTCTCTCTCCCCCTAGCCCCCTCCTCTCTCTCTCTCTCTCTCTCTCTCTCTCTCTCTCTCTCTCTCTCTCTCTCTCTCTCTCTCTCTCCTGACTGCTTGTGAGAGTGCCCCCCCCCCCCCCCTTTTCTTCTTCTTCTTTTTTCTCTTCTCTCTCTCTCTCCCTTACTATTCTTTATAAGATAAGCATTGACTGCTTTTTTTTCTCTTTCTTTCCTTTCCCCAATACTGGTCAATTGATCAGATGTTCATAATGTATAACTGAGTGATATATGCATGTGTACATCTGGCGCTGTGAACACGCTATGTTTTGAGTGGAGATTCTCATGTATCAAATTTCACTCACTCATTCATGCCTATGTGTATACAAATGATGCCTGTAATTTTATATTTACTCATCAGTAGCTTTGCAAGGACTAGTTCATGTTAGATGGGTTTTTGACTGAACCTAAACTACAGTCCTTGTAAAATAAAGTTTTAGAGCTTGAGTTCGAGTTCTCTGTCTCTCTCAGACAGAGGGATCTCTCCCACAAGAATTCAATGAAATTTACCTTATTTTTAATGCTGAGGTTTTTGAGTGATTGCCATTGCAATGTCTGGTCATTTGAGACCTATTTTATACACCCATAAAACTGCACCCAGACCTTTCAACTGCTTGTGAGACTACTTCTGTTTTCCTTTCCGATGCTAGTCATAATTATAAACTGATCAATGTTCTGCTGCTTTATTTGCTGGTTGTATGCTTATAATATGTAACTGAATGATGTGCATGTGTTCATCTGGCACTGTGAACATGCTATGTTTGTGTGGAAATTCTCATGTATAGCATTTCACTCACTCATTCTTGCCTATATATGTATAATATATAAATAATGCCTGTAATTTGATATCTGGGTCATTCTCCTGAAAACTGGACCAAAGAGGGTGCCACTTTCCTGATCAAATAAAAATTAAACTAAAACATGAAACTTTTTAAACTACTGCTATATTTCTGATGTAATGTGTTTGGAGAAATAAGGGGAGATGCCACACTGGGTAAATGCATCATTATTTCTTGTGCTGTGATCCTTTCTTTGTAAAAAATTGTGACATTTTCATGGCCGCCATCTGTGACATGGCTATGGGAAGGTTAGCTGATCACAGATATTTCCTTGGAATCATTCATGATGGAATAAAAACAGGTTTCATGAGAAAGAAGGCCAGTTTTTACATACAAGTGGTATTTATTGTGTGTTGCTTGCTATTAACAGCTCCAAACAAAGGAAAGATAATCAGTGTCTCGCATGTTACCGATGGTGTCTTCTGAGTGTATATCACGATATTGTGACTTGTTCACAACGGAAACTAAAGAACTTCCTTTTTTTCATCAGCTTGGTAAATAACCACATTTCACCTTATTTTTAATGCTGGTTTAATGACAAAAGAGTACATACGAAATAAATTACAGTAATTTCTTCAGGGGTGGTTGACGTGGTGTCTCATAATGGTGTAACATGCGAGCACACCAAATAATTATTTCTGCTTGTACCATTGACTTTCAGTCTACCCTGACATACCAGTCCACATCAGCTGACTTGTGGCAGCAACGTTTGACCTCTTTTTGCGCTGTGTGTGGTGTATTATTTTACTAAAAAAGGGAAAGCCTTGTGGTGTCTTCCGGGGGGGAGGGATGTAATGCTCGTGACATATTTGTTCCCACTCGGCTGAGTGTTTGTTTGCAACCTTTTGTAACCAAACTTGGTATTGTGGTGCACCACCATGAGCTGGAATGTCATGCAAAAAATTGGGATTCTATCTTCAAGGTCAAGGTCACAGTGTGGGCTTATATAATCAAAGTTTC
>JABMCL010001731.1:445000-590000 GCA_018857735.1 Alviniconcha marisindica | reverse complement strand
CCTGGAGTGAAGGATGCTAATGTTATGTGAAACTCCACCATGTCGTATTCAATTTATTACCATGAACAATTCCGGGAAAATGGAAACATTCATTGAATTTGCCATTCACAAAAAGTTTGAAGTGATCAGAACATTGCATGTGGCATCATTGTCCAAACGCAAAGAGAGCAACAGATAATAATTGGGTAACCCAATTCTCATGTGCTATTGGACTTGGTAATGAGATGAAAATTAAATCAAGGCTGCTGCCCCTTTTTTCTCATTTGTATTTGGTGTCAATATGCATTTTGTTTTCAGTTTAACATACTTCCACCTTCAAGTGAATGCTTCTATAAGCTTCACAGTATGACTATGCCTATCAGGTCATTCCAAATTCCATTTCTGTGATTGTGTCCTCTGTTGATTTTCCAGAAAATATCAATGATCAGTTTGCCTAGGTGTGCAGTTTCAGTTTGATACAGAGACTGAATTGGGTTCAAAATAATCATTATTGGAGAAGGAGGCATTCCAAATTTTATTCACGGATAGGGCGCAGGGGTGAAATTTGAGGAGGAAAGTATCTTGTAGTCTGAAAATTATGGTTTTCTATGTATGGCTTGCCTGGACAATGATAAAAAGGTAAGTCAAGTTGCCAAATGACATCATTGCGACATCTGATTGAACTCATACTGCCAGTGATATGCATTGATGCATGATGGATGTAGACTATGGATGGGTTGTGTTTCATTGCATAGCTTAACGCCCACACATTCTGACATTCACTGTTCTGATATCCCACTGGGATGAATAAATTGTTATTGTTTTTGTTATCCTATCATGACACTCTTGTTTGTTAAATTGTTGCAAAGGAAGCACCTCCAGTGTGTGGTTCTATTCACACAGCCTCTAAAACAATCAGGTGCTTTGTTGTTGTTGTTGCTTTTTTTCTTTTGTCATCAATACTATTCATCCCATGTAATTTACTCCTAGAGACTGCACCATGATCTGGTCATTTTTCACTTTAACCAACTCATCAACTGCATCTTACATGTATATCACATGTTATGCAGAAATTATAGATTTCACAATTACTTCATCAACCTCACTTCTACCAGTGCCAGGAAAAATAGGTATAATTTATTGCACTGGTGCTGGTGACATGTCAGGTACAAAAGTAATTTTGGCTTTGGGCTGTCTACAAAATGTACTTTCAGTTTCTGAAAGTTGATCATAGACTTGCTAGCTGTGTATAAAAACCCAGCAGCAAGTGCACACACATACACGCACACACGCGCACACACGCACACACAAGCACGCGCATGCACGCGCACGCACGCACGCACGCACGCACACACACACACACACACCAAACGGCTTTTGAAAGAGTTTCAATGTTCATCTGATGGTCCTTGCTCATCCTTTCAAGGAAGATGGTCAAGCACCTCCTCTTTGTGTGCCTCCTTAGTCTACAGGAATTAATGAGTAGGCTGGGTAGTATGACTGTCAGGGATGGTTTTCATATACTAGCAACCATACTCTTAAAAATTACTTTAAACATTACTTAAAATAATAGCCTTCCTCCATCATTTTCTCACTGATATGATAAGGTATTAATAATAATAATAACGTACATTTATTATGCGTGTATCAATGCCCTGAGCTCACATGATACATATTAACCTAAATACAGTATTCTAGACACACATAGAGCAGTCCTACCAAAATAATTTACATAAAGTATTATATAGAAAAACAAACACATGCAGGCATGCACACACACACAGACATGACAGTAGCAGAAACTGGGTATAATAATAATAATGTACATTTATCATGCACTCATCAAAATACTAGTTGGAGTAGAAATACTGTGAAAAGAGGAAGGTTTTCTGTTTGGCTTTAAAAGATGACATGGTTGAGCAGTTTCTAATGTTTTGTGGGAGTGAATTCTAAACGTGCAGTCCAAAAGCAGGAGAAAGTGCGAAAGCCATGAGTCTTGCATTTGTATTGCTGGCTGGATTTTTAGCATGCGGGTGTCAGAAGAAGAGTGTAGAGATGGAGTGCTGACATGTAGCAGGTCAGAGAGGTAAGCAGGACCATTTATAGCATTGAAACACATACAAGCAACTTAATATTAATATGTTCTGAAATGGGAAGCCAGTGCAGTTTTTCCAGGAGAGGTGTTGAGTGGTGGTGGCAGGGTGCCAAGAGAACAAGTCTTGCAGCAAAAGTTTGAATTTTCTGGAGAGGCTGGATGACAGAATTAGGTGTACCCATGAGGAGACAGTTGCAGTAGTCAAGCTGTGAGAACATTAACAACAAATTAACCCTCTATCATGTATTATTTGTATTTTGTGTTTCTAAATTTAGCAAGAATTTGATGTGTTACAATTTTTCCACAGACTTTTTGTCTTGCTCAACCTGGGATGGTGCACCTGTCATTGTGTATGTTTCCAAGATGTTTCCAGTGGAGCGCAACCAACTGCCTAAAAACAGAGCAAAGTGAGTATAGCCTCAGGCATACTTTTTTCATGATCAACTTAAAAAAAAAAAAAAGTGTAGCTTTTATTGTCTAGTTTTTAATAGCATCCTTGGTCCCACTAACAATACTCTATAAAAACTGTATCAACGTTACTGGTGTCCATCACTTGGTGCTGTAATGACAACATTGTGATTGAAATGCAATAAATGTGAAACTTTGCATGATGGTGGCTGGTGTTTAGCTGGTGTTTATGGAGTTTTATGAGTTCATACCACCTTAAGTGACCTGGCTTTATTCAAGATTACAGCAACATCGGGCAGTTGAAAATACAAAGGGTAACTCTGAAAAGTTACTGATCAAATTTTGACTTTGACGAAGAGGTCACAACAAGAGCAGAGCATGAATGGGTCACATCAGCTGAGACAGTTTTCAGAGTAGCAATGCATGGAGATGGGGATGATAAGTGGTGATGCTTATTGGAAGTCTGTTTGGTTAGAGATTGTTTGCCAGGGTCACAGACTATGTTTACTCTTGGGATATCATGTATGTATATTATGCTGGTCTTAACCATACCTGGGATTCACACTATTTATTCCAGTTCCCAAGCTTAATACTTGGGAATGGCAGCAGCTGCAAAGTTGAGCAACTTGAATTGAGCAACTGTTTAGTCACATCCCATTTTCTAGCACAGTGTATAAATTATGTACTTGGCTCTGTCAGTTTCTAATGACAATTATAACAGTATTAACCATGTGTGTGCAAGCGTCAGGATGTCTACTGAGGATGATAACTTTCCAGGGGAGGGTGGGGGATGTGTGTACGCAATGATTTTATTTGAGAGTTTTTATGTTTTGGTTTGCCATAGATAACATTATTTCCGGGTAATTTTGGGTTTGCTAGGTATTAGCATTAGATCAATGCTTTAGCATACATAGATTGAGAGACAGGGGGTGTCTAAGAGTATATGTATATCTAAAAGTGTGTACGTGTGTGCGTTTCATGACTTTGAATTATTGAAATATGTGCAATTCAATTCTCCATTGTACATTAAGGTATAAGATCAAAGACAGCTTTAATTTCCCACTGGGATGAATAAAGTATATTGTTATTGTTGTTATCTTGGTGTCAATTTGGACAGCCAGCTCACCCTGAAAGAACAGATGAACAAACTCTATCAACTGGCCTACCAGGAGGTCAGGTAGATCAGTTTGATCTGATAGTATCTTTCTTTTGAAGCCACCAGAACTCTTGTTTCCTCTCTTGTTCTCATAGGCTTGATTATTGTAATGCTTAATTTTGCTGGCTAAGTTGTCCTTGATAAAATCCAGAGAGGGATCAGCTGCTCAGCTCACCTCATCAGCTCCAAATCTGCCCATATCACTCCTTCACTCTTTGATCTCTATTGGCTACCAGTCAGCAGCCAGACAATACAAAATAGTTCTCACCTGCTTCCACATTGTCTCTGGTACTCCACCATAACCTCCCTGATTTGCTTCATCTCGACTCCCCTTTTCATTCTCTTCACTCAGCCTCAGAGTCGGATACTTGGATCTTCTGTGTTCCTAATATGGGCAGGAGGACCCTGAGGGAGATGTCCTTTCAATAAATGAACTGAAGGAGCCAGTGATACACAAACTACATGATGAACAGATGCAGCTCTCAAGAACTTCCTAGATTTGTTCATCAAGCCAGAAAAGCTCTCATCAGCCAGTGCCAGAGATCTCACCACATTGAATCTTGATGCAAATCTACTGAAAGTGAAAGTCTGTGGTGTTTGTTGGTTCAACACTCCCTAGAAAGGACAAGATGTCAAAGGCACAATTCCTGAAACTAGCTTCCAGGGCTTACATCACCTGTGGAAAACATCTCCAGGCCATGCTGCCATTCAACAATGAACTCCTCAAAGTCATGTCAGCAATAGACCCACTTGCTCATGGACACTCAGTCTTTTTGATAAGATTGAAGAGGCTACCAAAAGCTGTTAGTGTGACTCTCACTACAGACGATCAGCACAGTTATGAGAAAGAGACCTCAAACTACCAGGTGGACAAGAAATTGCCAGCAACAACTGATAGCAATGGGAAGGTGGTGCGACTTGATCATTACTGGTCAGAGGTGGAAAAAATGTGCAGCTACCCAGGAATGTGTGCTGCAATCTTACCCCTCATCTTCATCTTCTATGGCCCACAGGTTGAAGGAAGTTTCAGTGCCATGGGAGACATTGATGGCAAGACCTGTCGCACAGACATTGAAACGTACTCTGCAATTCAAACAGTAAAATATGGACTTAGAGCCCGGAAGGAGGACATTCTCCATGACAGGATAGATGCTTCACTAGTGAGGAATATGGCTGGTGCATATAAGCAACAGCTAGAAGTGGTCGAGGAGCAAACGGAAAAGGTGGCAGCAAAGAGGCAATGACTGGACATTCCAGAGAAGCTGCCACTGAGCAAAGAGGCTTACAAGGTGTCTTTGAGAGAGAGGCAGAGCTCAGCAATGAAGGACTTTTTTAGCAAGTTTAAAAGAAATTGATAAACAGGTGCTTTTGATAGCAAATGTTGCTTTTCTGTGGACTCTTTGTACTGTACTTGTAAATATTTAATGGTATACAGTACCATTTGTAGAGATTGTAGTGGAACAATTTTCATGAGGAATGGCCAGAAAGTAAAGTCAAGTAACATTCATCACAGGTATGTATAAGTATATATATATTTTTTCTTTTCTTATTTAAGTACTTGGAACTGTGACCTGTATGCAGATCATCTGGAAAGGAAATGCCCCAAAAGGAGAGTTTTTTCTCTCTCCTCTTTTCCTGTAACCTATCACTAGTAATGCATGTATTTGTAGTATGTGTGGGTTTGTCTGTGTGCTTTCCTGTGCATTTTGGGATATGTGCACATGCAAGCAAATACTTTATGTGCAGGTGTGTGTGTGCTTTTGAATGTGATGAATGTGTACATCTATAGGTCTTTTGTAAGACCCCTGGGCTCTTACTAGATGGGGCACTGTAAATTAATCTATTAATAGTATTATTATTACATGACTGATAAGAGGCAAAACAAACAAAGGGTTAAGAATGAATGCTTGTAATAGGGAAGCAGAAGAATGCACACATTTTCAGGAGAGAAAAAAAGAAAAAAGGTTACCCATTTCAAAGCAATAGAAAAACAGTTATTTTTCATGAATACTATGAAAAAGAAAAATGACTTATCTGTATGCATTTGTAGATCTTGCAAAAATGGCAAGTAGTGAACATTCCTGCATACTTATCACCTTGTAAAGTCCATGCAATAAGATGTAACAGAAGCAGAAGAATGCACACATTTTCAGGAGAGAAAAAAAAAAAAAAAAAGTTACCCATTTCAAAGCAATAGAAAAAGTTATTTTTCATGAATACTATGAAAAAGAAAAATGACTTATTTGTATGTATTTGTAGATCTTGCAGAAATAAAGTAAAGTAAACATGATGCTTAACGTCCACAGAAACCGTACGGCTTATTAGGGATGGGGAGAAGGGGGGGGGGGGGAGGGAGGTGGGGGAGAGGGAGATTATATACCTATCGCTACACTGTCACCACCAGAATGACTTCTGCATTAAGATGGGCAGCGATGAGAGCCATTTTAATGTTTCAGTAGGAAGTGACGGACAAAGTCACAAGACAGTGTCCACAAGCCACAAACTTTTTTGAAGCGAAAGGAGAGCCGAAGCGGTATCAAATCGAGGTCCTTGCCGAAATGACAAGTAGTGAACATTCCTACGTACTTATCACCTTGTAAAGTCCATGCAATAAAAAGTAACAGATGGATAATTTCTCTAGGTAGGTAGGTAGGTAGTGTTGCTTAATGTCCTCAGATGTCAGTTGACATATTAGGGACAAGCTGAGACCAATGCCAAAGCATGGTTCAGTATAGCTTTACATCCACAGAAACCAAAAGGCTCGTTAGGACGGACAGCCCAGGACAGCCACCTCAACTCTCACACAGCTCCTGAACTATGATATAATGTAATTTCTCTTGTTTCTTCGTCTTTTTTATAGCCCTGCCTGGAATACTGGAATCACCGGGTCCATCTGTCTGGCTTTGTTCAGAGGATATCTTTTGAACCACTGAACCTTTTGTAACCAAACTGGGTATTGTGGGGCAGAGCTTCAAGAAAAACAAAATTGTTGCTATTTTGAAGGTCAAATTCACAGCGAGGGCTTATATAATCAAAATATGACTGTTTCATCTATTAATAATTCTTTTGCAACCAGACTTAGTTTGATGGTAGATCATCATAAAACAAAAAGTGTCAAGTGAAAATATCAGATTGCTGTGTTCAAGGTCAAGGTCACAGCAAACGTTCAAACTTTCAGTTTGACTAGACCACATCTAAACCGCTCAACCTTTTGTAACCAAGCTTGGTATGGTGGTACATCATAAGCAAGAGAGTAATACAGTTTTCATTAATTGTTTGTTAATGGGTTACTGTCTTCAAGGTCAAGGTCACAATGAGGGCTTAAATACAATTATAATGTTTATGTTATATATTTTGAACTAATGATTGTTTTGCAACCAAACTTAGTGTTGTGGTAGATAACCATAAACCAAAATGTCTAGTTAAAATATTGGGTTGCTGTTTTTAAAGTCATGGTCACAGCAGACATTCAAAATTTCAATTAGTGTTTATTTGGATCTCTTCTGAACTGCCAAACCTTTTTTACCCAATCTTGGTATGGTAGTACAACGTCATAAACTGGGGTGTCATGCAAACAGTTGGGTTGCTGTCCTTAAGGTCAGGTCACAGGGCTCAGAATCTAAATATGACTGTTTCTATCTTCTGGACTGCTAATCCTTTGCTTCCAAACTTTGATCGTACATCATCATAAGGCCGACTGTCTGGTGAAAAGATTACTTCACTGTGTTCAAGTTCAAGGTCACAGCAAAGGTTCAAAACTTTATTGATTGTTTGGATCATGTTTTCTGAACTGTTTATGTCAAGGTCACAGTTATGGCTCATAAAACTAAAAGTCACATTATCAAAATACGATTATTTGTACTATATTTTCAGAGCTACTGATTCTTTTGCAGCCAAACATAGTTTGATGATGCATCAGCATAAGCTGGAGTGTCTTATGAAAAGATTGGCTTGCTGTCACGATGATGGTTCAAACCCTGATTGAATGTCAGTTCAGCATGTTTTGTACCACTGATATTTTTGCAACCAAAATAGGCATGTGGGTGTACAACCAGACCTAGTGCAAGCAAAGTGGGATGTAGTATACTGACAGTAACAGTGAATTACAGTATCTAGGCACTTGGGGAGTGGATATTTTATGTGGAGCAGCAAACTTTGTCATGTAAAGTAAAATGTTTGAAAAACAGTAATTACCCCAAATGTATGTGTATATATTGTTTTGCCATGGCATTCATTCTTAACCATTTGTGTGGTTTTACATTTTACCCTTATTGTCCATTCTAGCAGTCAAGTGTGTCTAAAATTGTCCATGACTGGTGGGATTCAAACCGATGACCTTTTACAATCTGCATTCCAAAATGCTAACTTCTTCACCTTGGAGGATGATTCTTTGTTTTTCTTATTAAATGTGTCACTTCTTCTTCTTTTTTTATACCCCTCCCTTGCTCCCCCCCCCCCCCCTCAAATTTAATAGAGTGGAATAGGGGAATGGGCATAACTGTTGTCACCTTATCTGTCTTTCCTCTACAGGTTCCACCCTGATATAGCTGTCCTAGTCGACTAGGCATAAAAACAACAACCAACATACTTATAATACCTTTGTGTGTGGGTTTTTCATTGTTGTATTTTCAGTTCCCCCTTTTTTTCTTCTTTTTTTCTTATGTACAAATAATAGTTAATTCCATTGATAATTTAAGGATGCAAGCTATTATACAATCCAGATTCATCCATGAACAAATGACAACCTACCTTGTACTTTCTAATAGCTTTGTGTAACTGAGTTGTATAGAAGGGGAAAAAAAGTAATGGCCCCAGCACTGACCCTTGCAGTATACCACATGGAAGATGGGTTAATGTCTGAAGATGTAACATTCACTTTGACAAAACAGTGTTTGAGATATAGCTGGAACCACTAGTAAGCCAAATCTGCAATCCCTGCATCATAATGCAGTTCTTGAGGAGTATGGTGTAATGAATCATATTAACCTTTGTCACTCCTCATAAAAACACAAAAACATTAGGTGAAAGATCATTTTCTTATGCTGTTTGGAACCGTTTTCCTCAAACACTCTGCCTTTATGAATCCTTCTCTTTCTAGGCTGCCCTCAAGACACACCTGTACAATAGCTATTTCTAAATTGTCTTATCACAGCTGTGCCCCCCACCCCCTATACAACATTTTATGTGTGTGTGTGTGTGTGTGTGTGTGTGTCCAACTTTGTGAGATAGATAGGTGCTATTAAAGGACAAGTCCAAGGTTTGGGGTGATTTTTGACACGATTTCCGTTAAAGTTCACTGAGAACAATGATGTAGGTGAAATTGTGATCTGAGGGTTATAAATGCACGAAAACAGGCATTTTCTGTCGTACTGAAAGCGTTGCCATGACGCTGAAAATCATGTGCATATGCACGCTACATCACTCTGGGGAGTCACTGCAAAATGGCTAGTAGCCACAGGGTTACCGACTTGGAAAAAAATCCAGTCGAATCTCCAAGGATGAAGCTCTGACGCTGTTGTCAGTAGCTGGGCCTTTGTTTATTTCCTCCTTGTTATTTCATCTTTCTCGAGCCTTGTTAGGTGCGTGGCGTTTCAGTTTTTCGTTCTGTTTACTCTAGCTTTCACAACAGGTTAGACCTCATCAGGGAGCCTCCTTTTTTTTGGGTTTTTATTTTATTTTCCAATTTATCCTTGTTTGTTTCATCATATGTAAAAATGAAAATTTTGTTCATTCTAGTTCAATAGACTAGCGATTTCGTGGCCCCCTGGGTTAGGGTTTGGGGTTGGGTAGTCCCGGGTTCTTGCCATTCACTGTTTATTCTCTTGGTTTGCCCTTTGTTTTCGAGTTATATCATTCATTTACGATGTACAGTGAGGGGGTAGTCATCTTGATGTTTAACAAGACTCTCATTCTTTCTTTGTGTGGGGTATTTGTGAGCATTGTTGCCCTGCTGTATTGTTGCACTGCTAAGTGGGTTGTATCGGTACATGGATTACGTGTATCCAGCCTTTGTCTTTTCTCGCTAAAACGCTTCTTTTCAGAAAGGTTGTGTTGTTTTCTCTCTCTTTACCTTCTTTTCACTGCGTTCTTCATTTTTATTTTGGCAGCCATTTCGCCCGCTTGTTATTACTGATTAGGAGCCATTTCTTTCTTTGTCGTCTGCATTTGTTTACATCCCGATGCTTTGTCATCAGTAGTCCTGATTAGCATTTTGCTTTATCAGTCAGCAGCCTTTGTTTTTCTAGATGGAAGCTGAGTTAGTGAGGGGTTAGTTAGTTATGGTTAGTTTGGCACGGATTACGTGTATCCAGCCTTTGTCCCGTTGCTCGCTGACATTACTTGCATCCTCTTTCTTTTCAGAAAGTGTTGTTGTTGTTTTCTCTCTCTTTTACCCTTCTTTTTCACCATGCATTCTTTCTTTTTTATTTTTGGGTTTTATTGGCCATTTCGTACCGCTGTTAGCTTGCCTGATTAGGGAGCCATTTTTTTTCTCTTGTCACTGCATTTTTTACATCCCGATGCTTTGTCATCGGTAGTGCTCATTAGCATTTTACTTTATCAGTCTCAGCCTTTGTTTTTCTAGATGGAAGCCAGGTTAGTGAAGGGTTAGTTTAGAGTTAGTTATGGTTAGTTGGCTTTCCACCCGTTTGTCGTTGGCACAGTTATTTTTGCTCGTGCTATTATGACTGTGTCGTCCACTCCTTTGTTGCAGACAGTAGTCTGTTAGACTGTTGTGATTTGGTGGGTTTTTTTTTCTTTTTTTTCCCACCTTATGCTTGTAGGAAGGCAACCGTTTGGGGATTTTGATGTGGTTTCAGCTGTTTTGTTTCTTTCATTTGGTGTCAGCTGTTTTTGCCTGATTGGCGGCCATTTTTCGTTTGACACCAGCATTTATGGTTTGGTCTTTCTTTCTTTTGCCACGGCATTTGTGGTCTGTCTTTTCTTTCTTTGCCACAGGTTTGCGTACAGTTCTTTCTTTCACGGCCTTTTCTGCCGTAGGTATTCGTGTTAGACTTTTTGTCTTTGCCTTGTTAGCGCTTATTTCAGGGTATTTGTGTATCTCTCAGTTTTGGTATCATGTGTGCACTTTTGCTCGTCAGCTTCATCCTTGGAGATTCGAACTGAATTTTTCCAAGTCGGTTACCTGTGGACAGCCCACAAATTCCGCTTTGAAGCAAACCCCATGTGGTATTCCATAAAGTTTACAAAATCACACTCAGTGAAGTGCTCGCTACTCAAATGGGCAATGACTGAGGCACAGCATCAGAGTCAGCTCGTTTGAATTGTACAGATTTGACCCATTTTCGCCTCACAACAGGTCGATTCCGCAGGAACTCATGCGTAGTTATGCTTTGGGTTGCTTGTGAGTTGTTACAGTTTGCTGCAACACAGTAGGCCGGCATGGTTAGAGCTTTTCGTCGACCTCACGCATACGCATTCAGTGAACAATCTAAGATAATAATAATAATAAATAATTCTTATAAAGCGCTAGTCTTTAACCAGAGTTAAACTCACTGCACTGTACAAACATCTTATCACAAAAACTACATTAGCATACATTTCAGCAAACAAAACCTTAATTATTGTAGCTTAAATTACCATTATCGCCTATCGAACATTAGACACACACACACAACAACAACAACAACACACACACACACACACACACACACACACACACACACACACACACACACACACACACACACACACACACACACACACCCACACACACACATACATAATGACATGCGCACACCAGTCTCCGCTCGTCCACTCATATAGCAATTAACAAAATATTAACTTAATGATCTCAAACAACAACACCAATTTGAATCAGTCTTTTCACCCACCCAACCCGTGCCTCCTTCTCTTACCTAGATCTCTCATGCTCTCTCCCTCCCTCCCCTTCCCTTCCCCCTCTCCCTATCCATATGCATCCATCTACATTCAACTGCCACACACAGACACAGATTTCTTCAGATTCTACAGGAAGGCCTGGGCAAACAAGAAGGTTTTTAGCTGCGATTTGAATTGAGACAGTGTTGGTACATTTCTTAGAGTGGCTGGCAGAGAATTCCAGAGAGATGGTGCCATGAAACTGAAAGAACGTTGTCCAAATGATTTGAGATCGCTTTGGAATTTTTAGCAGCTTTTCGTTAGAAGATCGGAGATGGCAACCGCACTGACTCCCCAGACTGACGTCACTTCCAAGAAAGTCACGTGACTGATGGAGTACCCGAGACAGCAATCACGGCCAGCCTACAGAAAATAAAATTGATTAAAAACCAACATAAACATTTATTTTTATTTTTTATTTCATTAAATCTCAAACTAGAGACTCATTTGTCAATCATTTCGATGGTCATTTTGCATACTTAGAAACCTTGGTCTTTTCCTTTAAAATCCCCTTTACTATTATTATTATTTCCAGATTAGCAGGGAGTATTTATTGTGTCATGGTGTCTGATATTCAGTATTCTATGCATAGCACTGAAGCAAAGTGTGTCTTTGGAATTGAGAATTTGCCCTTCTAATCTTTTGGTTATTTGTTCTTCATTCTGTTTTACTCCAGACCCCTGACAGGAGGAGAACTTCAAGAAAGGGCGCAAGCAGCACGACAACGCTATGCTGAGAACATTGCACATGCAGCTTATGAACAAACTGGAAGTACAACAGAAGGTACACAGTAACACTCTCCAATAATCAAAAACATCTCTGCTGTCATTTGACCTACCAGTAACAGAATAACTTTTACTGTGAGACATGGCGCTCCACAGTTTTGAAGAAATTCATGAACATTCATAACCCTTTAAATGCCTGTTAGATTTATTTCATGCTCTAGCCCGCCGGTGCCCAAACGCAGATTTACCTCAGTTTGCACTGCCCAGCAATCAGCTTTTAATGCTGCTTTCTTTGCCTGTTTTAGAGAGTTGTTCATTTTATTAAATTTAATTAAGAGCACTGAAAAGCAAGTAAACTTGATAGCTACATAAAACAGTGCTGGTTGGAAATACTGGTAGAATACTTGCTGCTGGCTCACTAAAGCAGAGAAAACATTACCATAGAGGTACAGCAGGAAAAATGTGCTCCATTGTAGTAATTAAAGTTGAAAAGTAGGATTTGTATAATAGGTGATTTCCAGAAATAAAAGCAGATGTAGTTTAGATGTACTTTACCACAATTATTTTTTCCTTTCTTGTTTTGTCTGCTGTTAATGTGTTATTGAAGACTAGGCAGCATTATGTAGAGCTAGCCACACTATATGATACTGTAGAACAGGCATGCAGTTTGTGTCCAGGGAGAGTGTTGTCCAAATCTCAGAATGATGCTATTTCATTGTAAATTTATTTCTTAAGTTAGTGCCATCAGAGCATTTAGCACCTCTGAGATTTCAGCATGTAAATTAGAGTGGTATATTGTACACTTGTTTTAGTAACGGTAAGGAGTAACAAAATTGATATAGTGATATATATTATGAGCCACCACCGAAAGGTGCAGAGATGTGAGATCTATGCGGATACGCTTAAATGCATGTTTTGAGTTTGCCTTTTTTTTTTAAATTAGAGAGAGAGAGTATAAAAAGAATTAGCAAGCGAGTGTATTTTGGTTTCTGTGTGCATGTTTTCCGACAAATAATATGACTATGAGTTCCAGTGTATGACAGAACAAGTTGAGTCTCAGTTCAATCCCTTTGGTTAAAGGACTAAATTGCAGTTGTAACTGTTGTGATTGGCCAACCGTTTGACTATCAACCAGTGAGAGTGCACGTAAGGTTGTGTTGCCACCTTCCTGTTGACTGCTTTTTTCCAGGTCACCTTCAGTTTGCCGCACCTCTGCTAGACTTTGAGGTCAGGACTATTGGTACATGGTACTGGCAATAAAAAGATATTCTGGTACCAGCCTTCGGTCAGCCAGTACAGTTACTTGACATCAGCTAGGCCTAATATTATAATGTGCCCAACAATAGAGGCGAATATCTCTAACTCTAAGTAATAGCTGGTTAGTTAATGGTTTTCTCAGCCGTTTCAGGGGGGGTTTTTTGTGTGAAGCGGATGATAATACAGACAATTCTGTCGGCGTAGGGCGAGAAAAAAATGACTCAATTGATGCAATTAAATCTAAAATGAAAGCGGAGCAGGAAAAATCATACAGCACAGCAGATTTATCCAAACAGAAGAGCAAGGAATGGTCCGGTATTTTGCAGTCAGTGCTTATACTTTGAGACCTGTCCGTTTGAGGGGGGAAGGTGCTGGCAATGAAAGTTTTCACTTCTGCTGTTCTAGCATCTGATGCGCACGGCATCTGGTGTGTGTTTATTGTTTTGCTTGCTGATCAACACCAGAAGCGATCTTGTTTAGCCAAAGCTTCCACTTGCTTCTGGACCCAGGGTACAAAACATGATCGCCAGCAATTCAGACAAAATGATCAGTTTCGGCTGGTTCATGGGACCAGCAACTTTACTTTTTACCAGTACTCAGGAAACATTTACTGGTAAAAAACAGTATATGCTGGTCTAGCGGAAGCTCTGGGTCAGTGTCAACATGCGTTTGTTCAAAAATGGCTATGAACATTGTGACAAGATGATTTCATCCGAAAAGTAAATGTGGCTGACAAAGTTCTTTGTCAGTGGTGTGGTGACACCAACTGCGCCAACCAAGGCCGTGCAGCAGTTCTTGACCACGTACAGACTAAGAAATATAATATCAAATATAAGAAATGTGACCTGTTTGCAGATCAGCTGGGAAGGAAATGCCCCAAAAGGAGAGTTTTTGTATGACTTAGTGCCAAAAGGTGTGCAAGAAAAGAAGACAGAGGTACTAGAAAATAAAGTTGACAGGATGTGAGTGAGTAATGCATTTTATGAACGAACACATGTGAAGTCATCCACCAGTGAAGGGAGAAGGCAGTGCTGCTCATCGTTCTGAGAAATTTGACTTTCAATGTGATTTGTGACAAAATGTTGAACATTACATGTTACAACAAGCCCACATCACTGTGCTGCTAATCATGCAGTTAACTGTCAAAACTCAACTGATCTTACAAGATGTGATCCCATGAGTATTACCAAGTGAACTGTTGTTGTTCTGTGTCACACAGAACAGCATGCTACGCATAGTTTGTTGCAATAGATAATGTTCAACATACAGCCAATTTTGACTTTTTTAAAAATGAATAAAAAGCAACACATTTTGAAACATAAACAGTTATTCTTTAATAGAAACAATATGTGACAAGGAAGATTTGATGATTTTTTTCTCAGATTTAAGCTTTCTTGACATAAACAGCAAATGATGTAAGAAATGTGTCGTATGTTACTATTTCAACATGATGTACAGTGCTGTTTGTTTCTTGATGAAAATGATAAATCAGTAACTTTTTATTATGTAAGTATAAAGACATAACTATTTCCATGTGAACAGTTTTTGCTGCATTAATTTTTTTGGAGTGGATAACATAACATTGATGAGACAACATGGTACTTTGTTTTTCATAACAAAATAAATAATACTTATTATTTAACAAACAAGTAAGTGTTTTGTAAGAGAAATGGAGCAAGTAAGAGGAGTGCAACTTTTGCTGCTTTTGGGTGTAACAGGAAAATACACACACAACCTGTCATCCATGCGTTTCTTGGTCATGTTGACTCGGTGCCTAGGACAAAAATAGTTGACCAGGTTGACTTAAAAGTGAAAGAATTAATAATAATAAAATATAAAAAAACGTAATAAATATTTAAAAAAAAAAGGTCACAGCCAAAGAATAATGCTATTAAGATTGGCACCTTACATTTTTAGAACTCTGGAAGGCAGACAGGCATGGTCACTATAATTATGTCGAACGTTATTATTTACACAGCTCATGTTGTAATCGTAATGTTCAACACCTTAAATTGACGACTTTAACCTGTGTAAATTTGAATTGTCTATGATGTATGACGGTTTGTTTGAAGACGTAGTTTGTAAACAAAACGAGCTGCATTAAGTGCAAGCAAAATTTTTAAAGAGTACGATCAGAATATACTGTTTATAACCAATCTGCTGTCGCACATTACGATTTCAACACGCACCCATGTTGTAAGAAACTCAGTGAAAACAAATTTACGAAAGCATCTGAACAAACTTTAGATCGACAGCAACAAAAACTTGCTCTGTATGCTAACATTCTGATACTTTTAAAAGATTCGGCATATACCAATATAAATATCATTGTATAACCGGAAGATTTGACTAAATCTCTGATGAACATTTAAATTAAGTTGAACGTTTCGCCATTTATGTTCTTCAAAAATATTACCACACACCTTTCGCATATCAGAACATCTCTTCCATGTAGCCATGTGCTAAAAGCAAATGACCCGGATGTGTAGCATGGCTAACCAGATGTAGTGCAAAAGTGCGAAAACTTATTTTTTTTCCTTTTGCTTGTTTAATCTAATACTTTGTTGAACGTTATTTATTAAAAATTTTTTTATGAAGAATGGCTAAATATATTTTTTAAACTACCCAGACATTTGGCAGTAAAAACATTGGTGCAGTGACGTACCACAGTGACTGGAGTAAAGTTTCGATGAAAGAGAAAGTCAGTTCTTCATTAGATTGTCTTTGGATGCTGGTCATAAAACATTTCAACACACATAACATTCGACCAAGGGATATTTCGGAGCCTCTAAATCCAAAAACAAAACTTAGTGATAATCAGTTTTATATGCACTGTGTAAAGCGATATCTCCTCTGTGCAAATTGGTGACTGAGATAATGTTTTGATTCATGTACATAAATGAAAGCATCAAAAGCACTCACCGTGAGCATGTCCATTTTCAGGGGTCGAATTTCGTGGCGCTTTTCACTTTCAAAAAATAATATTTCTCCAGCTGCTCCAGATTTGGAGCTCATATTGTTTCCACTGTGATACTAACCAATTATGAATGCACACACAAAGCAACAACAAGACAAAGGGTTTGAAACAGATTTTATTGACAGTCCAAAATCCAACCCCCCATTTGCGCACCTTTTGGCACTAAGTCATATTCAAAATGTAAAAAAAAAAGGGGGGGGGTTTCAGGGGGTTGCACTCCCTGAAACTCGCAGTATTAATACCCATTGATCTTGATACCCCGCAGACACCCTCCCAAACCCACCCCCTAGTAAGCTTTTCAGTTTTTTCCTTCTCACATCCTTGAAGGTGCTCCACAAAATGGGCATTATGGCTGAAGATAATGGTGAAGATTTTCAATATGCAGAGTACTCCAACAGCTGTGGGAAACCATGTTTGTGGTTGAAATTCAGACTAGGATCTGTATGGTTCAACAGGACCTGAAGTGCAAGTTCCTGTCCATAAAAATGTATTTTCTTGTACACACTTTCAGAAAATGATGATAATATATGATCTACCAGTGCTCCCAATAACTCACAACTGTGGGTCTATTATGCACAGATTTGAATTTTGACACACAGATTAGAGATCCATGTGTCATCTTTACACACACGTATTTTCAAAGCGATCAAGATAGTTGATGGTCATTTAGCGCAGCACGAAACCAGATCGGTAAGGTTCGGAAGGCAAAACTCTGCTTGCCTAACCATATTCCTGTCCGCGATGCTGATTGGTTTAAATGTTATTTCCAGCAGTTGTATTTCAAAGCTGATTGGTTGGAAATTCACTTCCTTTGTAAGCTGTCACTTCTTTTCTATGCCTTTATTTTCACTTCAGCTGAAAACATGTCGCTTTTACCTGGCTTACATGTGCGAAGAAGTGCTCGGCAGCAAAGTCTGATGAAAATATTATCATTGAGGAAGAGAGAAGTATTAAAGCAGCTGAAAAAGATCCCAGTGGCAACTGTAGTCACTAGCATACGTTCAGCTGGTACAATTGTAGTAGGTAGTGTAAACGCGACTGAATTTTGGCAAAGGTGAACACGGCCTCCCTCATTTTTACTACTGCTCAGTTGTAAAATGAATCTTGCAATTCCATAGTGATCCACTCTTTGCCCTGGCATCCAAATGATTTATTATAATTACCATTTTTGTGATAATTTGTACTTGCATACTTCACTGATGTGCTGTATTTCATTGGAACACCCTTGAATGAAACTGAGGCTGTTCCATGGCTGTTCTTATAAAAAAAAACTAAGTCAGTGTAGGAAGCAAAATAATGTCACAATTTTTTTATATTTACAATTGATTATTTGGCATCCTGATGGAAGCAAAAATCACTGTAGTACTGTGAGAATCTGAGATCCGGGCGGGGCCATTTTGTGACCGAGAGTCAGCCAAATCTACAGTTTAAAAAAAAAAAAAAAAATGCCAGAATTTTTTCTTCTGTTATGCATTTGAAAGAATGAACACTTCTAAAATGACTCAGATTGAAAGGACTAGAAAAAAAGTGTTTTATGTATCATGTACTAAATGACTGTAAATGTGAAGATAGTAATGATGGAGCATTAATTTTGTGGTGTTTTTTTTTTTTTTTTACAGAAAAACGGTTGCTACTTAATATTCACATAGGCTACTTCAGTGTTGTGACCCCCAGTTTAAGCTGTTTGACCCTTAGATTTTTTGACAGGGGGTCATTATGAATGTGACCCTCACTTAAAATTTCTGTTGGGAACACTGATCTACCCACAGCCCCAAATGTCAGATGTAAAATATTGAATAACATGTGAGCTGATCTGCAGAGTCTCACATAACAATGGACTTGGGTATCAAATAGTGAGTTATGTAGGGGTTGACCTGCAGAGTCAGGTATAACAATGGACATGGTATCAAATATATCTAGGCTGACCTGCAGGTCATGTATAACAATGGACATGGGTACCAAATATCAAATATTATTGGGAGACCAGTTGGTGTGTGTGTATGTGAGTGTTTCCTTGTGTGTAATGTGGGTGTGTATGTATGTGTGTAAATAGTTCTTTGCAAGGTGATCATTTTTATAGTAAATACTTTGCTTTGGTTCTGTTCTTTGAAATGTATGTAAACATGGTTTTTGTCAGTTTGAATGTACAGAGCAGTGAGTCTAACTCATGGTAGAAAATGGGGCTTTATAAGAATTATATATTTTTATTATTATTAATATATGGGCAGACCTGCAGAGTCACATGTAACAATGTCAGTGGACATGGGTATCAAATATCAAATCTGGGTGGACCTGCAGAGTCAGACATAACAATGGACATGGGTATCAAATATCAAATACAGGCAGACCTGCAGTGTTGAACTAACAATGGACATAGGTATCAAATATTGAATGATCAATTATGTCTGAAATTAGAGTAGCATGAAACAACATATCTTCCATGCCCAATTCAGGCTACACATGCCTTTCAAAGTAATTGTTAGAAACAAAATAATTATGGACACATCTTTGTTTCAGGGACCCTGATTATGGAAAGAAGGGGGGAAGGGTTGAATTATTTGACAATGGAGGGAAAAACCAATGTTTTGAAGATAAATTACTTGTTATCATGAAAAATAATTATACGCACTTCTGCAGTCATAAATGAAAAATGGGCAGAAGTGAAGCAGAATTATGACTGACCAGGCCATGTTGACAGTGTCTCACCTCTGCACACTGTATTTTACAAATGAAGAGTTCTGCATCTCAGGAAGATCATCATTTCTTGGTGATTTCAGTAGGCCCTAATACTGCTGAAAAACATTCCAGCAAGATTCCCTGCCAAGGAGTCGAATCACATCCAGTGACCTTCTTGATTTTTTTTTTTTAAGGGCTGACCAATACTGATGCAATAATCACGTTACTCCGAATGCCATGACTTTAGCAACCTAACAGATGTAGGAAGTGTCAGTATTTGGTGTTCATCAGAGTGACACGACATTAGCAACCACTTAATAGATAGCGTCAGTGGATGAAGTATTTCATCATTCTTCAACCGTTGTAACAGATATTGCCAGTGTCATGGAATTTGCATGTTACTGTGCATGGTAGACAAGACATTCTGCATTTGCACTAATTCTTGTACATTGCTTTGTGCAAGCACAGAAGATGAGGTCAGCGCATGCATCAGGACCTGAAGGACGAGACTTAAGAACTGATACAAAGACACTCTCTTCAAGCCTGCATCCCATGGTCTAAGGTGGAGGGGGTTGTGGGTGCTGCAGATGACATTGTTGCCAAACTGCTGCCTGACAATACTCAGTAGGCCTGTTTGATGTGAAAAAAGAGTGCGTCATTTGTCGGGGGCAGACTTTCTGGCAAAAATTATGGGCTCTGTGACTCATGACTGACCAGGCCATGTTGACAGTGTCTCACCTCTGCACACTGTATTTTACAAATGAAGAGTTCTGCATCTCAGGAAGATCATCATTTCTTGGTGATTTCAGTAGGCCCTAATACTGCTGAAAAACATTCCAGCAAGATTCCCTGCCAAGGAGTTGAATCACACCCAGTGTGGGCATGAAATCCAGCCCACAATTTCTGAAGCGGGTCCCTTTCTGTGTCTGAATGATCCAGAATGGTGTGAGTAGGGACATGCTATCTTTTAATCCAGATTTTCGGACATTTCATTTTGTCAAAATGTACCTGCAGTAACACAGCAACATCTGTGTCTTGTGAAACAACAAAATTGCTGGATGCATGGTTATTTACTGGAGGAACACCTTCGTATCTGCCTCCTCATGAGAGGCCTCCAAATTGCTTGTGTCTGTATCTGGGTTGGGAGACTCAATTTGAGTGACATTGCTGAAACTACCACCAGCTAAAATCATCTTGTCAACTGGTATCTGTAGTATGAGTGGCAAGGATGACGTCAGCTTTGTTTATTTTAGGATGGGATCAGGTTTCCCATTTGGCAGGCTGGGGGATGACGGTCAATCATTCTTCTGAATGGTTGGGAACCTTTGTTCATCTCTTCCTGGTTCCATGTTTGAGTGAGGTTTCATAATATCTGTCAATGTTGATGCACTTGAAAATACATCCGGCTTGCAGGAGAGACCTGATAAAACTATCAGCCAAATCTCCAAACACTGCTGCATGCATCTCAGTGGTAAAACAAACAATACAACTATCTTTCTTTCCTGTGCCATTGACCAATTTCTGACTTTGATCTTGTCTGCTCAGTTGAACTGTGCACATTTTACCACAAAGTTTCCATCTTAACTATAGCTTTGACTTTTTCAGGGCACTGATGTATTTCACTCACATACATCGGCATGATAGCAAAACCAAAACAACCTCAATCAAATTGGACACAGTTTGTTGCCTTGTATGGTGAAATACCACCCATTGTGTGCCAAGATATTGTAAATCACTGTTACTGTCTACGTGTCTGTCCACTTTGCACTAGGTCTTGTTATTAATAATAGTACACCAGCACACCTGTTTTGGTTACAAAGATCAGTAGTAAAGAAAATATAGGATTGACAAGTATTCAGTGACTTGTTGAACCGTCGTTATGAACTTTGAACAAAGCAATCCACGGTCTTTTCACAAGGCTTACAATTGTGTCCCATCAAACCAAGTTTGGTTGCAAAGGGATCACCAGTGATGAAGTCACAGTAAAAATGATAATATGACCCCACACTGTGACCTTGACCTTGAAGATAGCAAAGCCTTTTTTACATGACATTGGCTCATAATGATGTGTTTCCATACTATGTTTGGCTACAAACGTTTATATCGTTCAGAAGATATCATCCGGGTAAACAGTCAATGACATTTTGAACCTTTGCAGTGCCCCTGACCTTGACCTTGAACACAGCAAAGCGCACATTCCATAAGACATTGGGTGACTGCAGTTCATGATGATGTATCACAGTAAGGGCTTCAGTTCGGTTACTGAAGTTTCAGCGGTTCAGAAGGTACCATCCGGACTAACATTAAACTGAATTTTGAACCATTACTGTGACTTCAAAGTATGTTTTGGCTTATGATGGTCTGCCAACAAACTTAAGTTTGGTAAAAAACAAAAATCAGTACAGAAGGTATCATAGCATTGATATAGTTGAAACAGTCATATTGTGATTATATAAGCCCTTATTGTGACCTTGACCTTGAAGTTAGCATCCTGATTCTTGTGCATGACACACCATATCAGGATGATGCACCACCATATCAGGTTTGGATACAAAAGGTTGAGCTGTTCAGAGGATACCTTCTGGACTAAGCCTGGTAAACAGATACACAAAGAGATGGACACAAGGACACGGTGATTCCAGTATACACCCCCCAGCATTTTTACATGGGGTATAACAAAATCTGAAAGAGGTCTAAAACAAAGCTCCACATGTTTAAAAAATGCTATGAAACAACAAAAAGGCATGAAAAGTGTAGTGAAAGTCTAGCAAATATCACAAGACTGTGCTGATAGTATTTTGTTACAGCATTTTATTGGCCATGTTGAATGTCTTAGGATACCAGACAAAGTAAGCATTTGTGACATTGGCAGACCCCAGAAATCAGCATACCCAGTTCCTTTAGAAAACGTTCTCTGACAGCTTCTACCTCAAAATGCCTCAGGGTGTTTGATTTTCTGAAATTTGTCCTAGTGGAGCATAGGGGCCCTGCTCCTTGATCTTTCCATAGGATCTACACAAAGCCCCTGGACACCCACAGGGGCCCTTCTCCTTGATCTTTTCATTAGACTGATAGAGTTTATAGCCTGTCTGTTCCTCTATTTCCAGTCAGTAAAAAACACCTTTACCTGAGTCCATGCCTGTACAATTCATTTTGTTTTTGTTTTTGTCAGGTGTTACCTGAGGTTGGGTGTGTGAGTGCATATGTGTGTAAATGTGTGTGTGTGTGTGTGTGTGTGTGTGTGTGTGTGTGTGTGTGTGTGTGTGTGTGTGTGTGTCATTCAGAGTCACATACAACTGGAGGGCAGTGGGTCTGCTCAGAAGCGGAGAACAATGCTATGCAGTTGCCATTTAAAGTGCTCAGGGCTCATCTTGAGATGAGGTGCTCAACAAGTGTTCATATAAAATAAAATAAAAGGTGTATGTTAGAGCAACAGCATGTGTGTGTTCATTTTTATGGCTGTTTCTTTTTTACATTTTGATGATGTGTATGTGTGTGTGTGCACTTATTTGTGTGCAGTATTGAGTGGTCCTGGGGTTGAAGTAGACAGATTCCAGGCCACTGATGCTACAGGAAAAGAAGCACCAGGAGACTACACCTTCATCGCATTTGCTCGCATTTTCAGTGGTGAAATACGATGTGGGCAGCAGCTTTTTGTTCTAGGACCTAAACACAACCCAGCTACTGCTCTCATTCAGGTGAGGAAGCTGACTAGCAAAGTATGGCGGTGGTGTTATTCACTATGATATCATGGCTGCAGTCTCATTAAGACTAAGAGTGATTCCACTCAGGCAGGCTACTTTCAAAAGAACAGCAATATTAACAAGGCAGTGCAGCATACCATCATTTGATTTCTTTTTAACCATATTCTACCTTATGCACACCAATTGGCTGTCACCATTTTGAAGCGGTTATCTTTCTCCAAGGATAGACACTTTTGCAATGAATACAACACCAAATGTAAAACATTTTGCCACAGGTGAATGGAGACATTTAGTGCATAATAGTGGGAGTAATTTAGGTATTTTAAACTTCTTCTTTTTTAATTTATTTTATTTTTTAGGCTGTTTTGCTGGGATATGCACTGCATGCACTTGCAGTTGTCTTTTTGCATTAAAACCTTTCATTTTTGACTCCTTTGTTTGTTACTATCAGTACACTCTTTTACTAGTGTTACTATCAGTACACTCTTTTACGGGGGAGGGGGTATATGAATGTGGGTATGGCTGTGAAGAAATAGGATGAAAATAGTGATAATTTGTGTCTATTAGTGTATTATATGAATCATATGTGTATGATACTGTTATTTTACAGCACATTTCCATAAGAAATGTATATATTTTATTTAAATAATGCTTGTGGTATTAGTACATGTTGCATGCTCTATTCACGTTGACTGTGAATCTCATACAGGTAAATTTCATTTCTTTGTTGTATGTTATTCATGTATGGCAGCCACATTTTCCTTTGAATGGAAAAAGAAGTACTTACTTCACTTGAAATAATGAGGGGTGGGTGGGGGTTATAGGTCTAAATGCATAAAAAGGCTAAAAAGAACAATTTATTAAAAGAACGTAACGTGCAGAACGACATCTAACATTTCAGGGTTTGTAGTAACAGAAGATGTCTGATACTGAAGATGAGGGCATGAGGATGTAACTCATTTCATGAAGTGATGTAGAATATTTCTGGAATATTCTGCGACCTCCATGTCACTATTGCAATATGTTCAGTATTCTATCCACAGAGTGAAAGCACCGAGAACCTTCCTGAAAGCGTGCATAAACTGGTGAAGGGGCATCACATCACAAGCTTCACTGTAAATGAGCTTTACATGTTCATGGGCAGAGAACTGGAGCAGCTGGACGTAGTACCAGCAGGCAATGTACTTGGTCAGTGTGTTTCTTCTGGTAGATACTGCCTTAATTTGTTTTTATTGAGCAAATGTCTCCTGATCAAACTACCTTCACCTTGAGTTTTTGACTCACATTAAAAAAGTGTATGTAGTAATCAGTGCTCTGTCTTATCTCTGTAACTGTCTTTAACTTTACACACCTTCCCATACTCTCTGCTCTGCTTCTGATACTCTCAGCCTTCATATTCCCCGCACCAGACTCCACTGTTGGTTCCCATGCCTTTTCTGTATTCGGTCTATCTACAGAATGACCTTCCTCTTTCTCTCCAACAGAAACCCTCTCTGGACTCATTTAAGTGTATGTAACCTCACAACATATCTTTTCACAAAACTATAGACCTGCCATGTTTTCTGTTCTGTGCTGCTGTCTTCATCTGTCTCAGGTCTGTTTGCTATCCATTTTTAAGATGTGTAAATTGAGCTTTGTATAGTATTTATGCTCATGTGTGCAGGTGTGTTTGTGTGTGCGTGTGTGTGTGTATACACATATGCACTTAGAATAGTCTCTAGAGACAAGATTTTGTGCTTTATAAATGCTTTAATTATTATTATTATGAGGTCAACATGTTGGGCATGGCAAACATTTTAACTGTGCAAGTTTCTTTGATGCGATAAATGATGAATTTGCACCACTTAGGATATCATTTTGATCTGATGTAAAATACAAAAACCACAAACGAAGATGCAGGCTGGCCTGAAAAAGCAGAAAATGTGAAGATACCCCCCCCCCCCCCCCCACAGCCCCCACATACACAGTAGTAATAATAAAAAGGATGGCAATTTTGTTCTTATTGATTGCGCATTCATTCATCTTTTCATTTAAAGTTGAAAAATGTTTTTCTCTTGTACATCTTATGTCAGATGTAAAATGGGAAGCAAGGATAGTGGTTAGAGTGCCAGGCTTGTGATCAAATGGTGGCAGTTATGGAGCAGTGGGAGAAATTTTGGTATCACTTCCAGTTCCACCGCTGTATTACTGTAGTAGTACATAAAAGATCCTGGTCATTCTGCCAGAAGCGCAGGTGGCAGGTTACAGCTAAACACACAGGTACCCTATGAATGTGGCCTTGCATGAAGTGACATGACATGGTGCATGGTTGTATGGTGTACACAGAATGTGCCGAGACATCAGCAGTTTCACATGGCACCAGCCATGTAACAATCAAATAGCACTGTATATACACCACTTTGGTAGATATTCAAAACACACTATAAAAAGCTAGTCAATTGTTTAGAATCACATGTGATAATCAGTCAGTCAGATGACACCCATACTACAGACAAATTGCAGGTTGCAAACTTACTAGTTTGAAGTATTTCTAAAAATATGTCTTCTGATAACTATTCTCCAGTCTTGCAAAACCTCAAGGAACAAAAAGACCTGCCTGAGTGGTTCAAGAAGTTAACGTGGCATTAATGCCTCATCAGCCTCCAACTGATTTAACTAAAAATGTTTTCTGATTCAGTCGAAACATAGTATTATTGTTAATTACATCAACCAGTACCTCAAAATGCATGAAAGGCTGAAAAGAATACCTATAATTAAATGATTAAAACCTCATCTGGGGTCAACTGATTCACATCAAATTTTGATGACCTTGATCAGTTGATATTTAAGGACACAGATATGTTGAAAACTGCAAATCTCTCTTCTCTTCCCTCCTCCCCCCCCCCCCCCCCCCCCCTTTTCAGATCTAGTTTTACACTGTATGATTGTTACATACAGATCATTCCCAAACTTAACTTAAATCTGGTAGATGATGCTCCCTCATTGGACATCGTCCCTTGGAAACTTTCAGTTCCTGCAGTCCGTCTTGACTTAAGCAATTTCAAAAAAGATACAACAAACCCGGAAATATATAAACAGTTCTGTTTGCAACTTATCTCAGAATATCCTTTATCAGAAGAAAAAAATTCACTAACAGTTCTAAAACAGAGGAAGGAGTTGCTGCAGCGGCTGTATCCACTAAACGAATTAAAAAACCTTTTACCTGTCAGCTTCCAGATGACAGTTCAATATATACAGCAGAGTTGCGGGCTATTCTTTTAGCTCTCAAACATGTTTATTATTCCAAAGGAAAATCATTTTTAATACTATCTGATTCTCTTTCATCGTTAAACCTAAAATATGATCATCCAATCTTAGTTCAGATTTTAGAATTATATACAGAAATGACAAGAGCCGGGAGAGAGATTGTTTTTATCTGGGTTCCTGGCCATGTTAGCATATGGGGAAATTAGGCTGCAGATTCTGCAGCTAAGGATGCCCTTGATGGCGACATCTCGGTTGAGCTCATCCCATTCTCAGACCTCAAATCACGCACAAATAAATATATATTAGAACTGTGGCAGTCTGAGTGGGATGAGTTCCAGAAAATAAATTACATAAGATATTCCCAGTATTAAAAGAATGTATTGTTTGTCCTCAGACAAACAGAAAAGAAGAGACTGTGATGGTCCGACTGCACATTGGCCATTCTTTTATTACTCATTCCTTTTTATTGAAGGGTGAGGAACCGCCAGTGTGCATCGGATGTGATAACCGTTTAACCATAGAGCATATTTTACTTACTTGTTCAGATTTTATTGAAATAAGAGAGAGCCACTTTACAGCTCAATCACTCCATATGTTGTTTCAGGATATTTCGCCTGAGAAGATTTTTAACTTTTTGAAAGAAATTAATATTTTTGAAAAAATCAAAATTTTAGATCATTTTTAGTTATGTTTGGTTATTCACCTTTTAAGCATGGTTTTAAAACTGTATATAGACCCATTTTAAGACATACACATTATTCAAAATTAAATAGATAATATCAGACATGTATCACCCTGATATCACCATACCAGTTGACTGGGCGTAAAGCACCAACTTACTTACCAGTATTCATTGTGTGACTGGTGTATGTGATACAATTGACACATTTTCTGGTTTTGCAATTGAATGTGAGTCATCACAGCATTTGCTCTTCCTGCTGGAACATGGCATTTGACAAGTGGCAAGGAGTGGTTGACCCTGTGCATGCACTGTGCATCTAGAAGAGTGGAGGCAAAGCAGCACGCTGTAGTTGAGAGCTTGGTGTGTGACATATTATTCATTGAACATTGTTTGTTTTACCAGTTGTGAAACAGATTGCAGAAGACTGTCAGTTCAAACATCACATGTCCAAATATTGTGAGTCCAGATACAAATTCAAATAAAAGATCAGAAGATTTGACATGGTATATGTTGCAGGAATTGGAGGGTTGGAGGAGCATGTTCTGAAGTCAGCAACAGTGTCATCCACTGTGGCCTGCCCTGCCTTCACCAGCATATACTTTAATACAGCACCCATCCTGCGTGTGGCAGTGGAATCTGCAGCCCCAGGTAGAAAGGTTACCCACACTCACCATCTCTTGCATTAAAATTTAAAGTCATCTGTCATTATTGTGTGAAATCATCTACACAGGTGCATCATTCTTCAGTAAAAATGACCATGAAAAGTATGTCAAGTGTGGCATACTATAATTTTTGTCATAAGGCAATCATCTTTTGCTTAGGTTTGACCCCTGCAACTTATAGCTGTCTGTAAATAGATCTCAGCATACATGTTTAAAAAAAAAACAATAATGATATTTATATCCCACCCCCACCCTGCCCCAACAATGGTGGAAGCCCCATGTCCATCTGTCTTTCTGTGTGTTCGGCCTTTGTCCAGAAGATATCATGTGAACTGCTCAGCCTTTTGTAACCAAACTTGGTATGGTGGTGCATCATCATAAGTTTCATGCAAAAATGGGTTGCTATTTTCAGCAAATGTCACTTGAAGGCTTATATAATCAAAATATGACTTCTACTGTTTCTTTAAAGCTGCTGATCCTTTTGCAGCCAGACTGAGTTTGATGGTACATCATCATAAGCAAGAGTGTCTTGTGAAAACATTGGATTGCTATGTTCAAGGTCAAGGTCACAGTGGTTGTTCAAAACTTCAGTGAATGTTTTTCAGTCCTATATTTTTTTGTACCACTGATACATTTGCAACCGATCTAGATGTGCAGATGTACTATTGCTAATAACCAGACCTAGTGCAAATGTGATGGTGCAGAGTGGTAGAAAGAACGTGACAGGCAGCGGAGTCAGGCAAAGAGGAGACCACAGCAGATTACAGGCGTACAGCAATCAGGATTTATTTCACAGCAGAAATTTTTTCAGCACACCCAAAATGCTCACTGGCATACATAGGTAACAGTGCGGCATGGGGTGCAAGGAAAACATGCTCTCTAAAATAAAATCAGCCCTCTTGCCAACATTTGTGTTTCCTCAGCCTGTACAAGTACAGTTTTCTTAACAATAACTAGACTGATTAAATCATGAAAAACATCAAATGAAAGCTGAAGTTATAATCTTTTAAACCATGTAAACAGAATGTACAAACATGATTAATTTAATTTACAACAAGCATGGGAAGCATGGCAGATTTGTACCACTAAATCACAGCTAACAGAGTGTACAAAATGTGAATGTTAAAATTTACTTCAGCATCCGTGCATGTTCAGATGGTTAAAATGGTACATATCAATTTTAATACTACGTTTTATGTGAGAAGCAAGACACACTCAGAGTCTAGCAACAAAACAATCGGCATGACCTTTCACCAGGGGTGTGTTATCGTATCACAGCATCGCTGATATCAAGTAGTCTGTTAATAAAACTTAATTTCTACAGTAAACAATACTTAATTTCAACCCAAAATAAAGACTAAACATGAAGTCATTTAAGCAGAATATTGTACTACAAAGCATTGATTGACACAGAATTACTTTAATCGAGTCAAAACAATGAAGGCTATGCCTTGCAAGCGATGGTTATAAAAAGAGACCTATTCGTGTTTTGACAGTGAGGCATCGGCTACTGGTTTAGCTGGATCATGTGTCTTAATAAACAGCACCAACACCTAAGATGCCAAATTATATTACACCTGACTTAGCTCATAAGAAGGAGGAGGTGACAAACAACAGGCGGTCAAAATGTAATGGGGGGGGGGGGGGGGGGGGGGGATTTGAATCTGGAACCACAGTGTGAAAGTTGTATGACATCACGCTATATGCTGTTCTTCAAAACAAAGGCCTCATCTGCTCTGGTTCCTGGTTTACTAGCAGTACAGTTAATGAAATTGCATGGATATGATATCCAGGGCGGGATTACCATAAAAACTTGTACAAAGCACACTTGCTCACACAAACAGCATGTATCTATATAGTATACTGACAATAAATGTGGCTTACATTTACAGTAACTAGACACTCAACAGGGAGTGTGTGTTTTTCTGTCGAAGGCAACAAACGTTGTTTTAAAGGGCTAATATTTTTTCCATTGCATTTATTTTAGTGGACATTTTGTATGCCATCAAAAAGACAGGCATTTTTAGCTACCCCTACATCTTTAAGTTATTAAAAAATATATCTATATATTTAAAACAGGATTCAGCTCAACTCATAACGGATTTGTTCCTCAGACACAGAAGCTTGTTTTATGCAGTTTCCATGCTGGCAGAGGATAGGAATCTGCATCTTTGTATTTTTTAATGACACAAATTTCATGCATTTTTGAGAAGAAAAAACACACCTGTATGCTAGTGAGCTTTAGATCCTGGCTGCAGTGGGATAGTCATGGGAGTTCCCTCTATTATGCATCACAGTTATACAACCTGTGATGCATTTGAGTGCAGCTGCATGTGGCTGGGCAATTAACCCTAAATGAAGCCACACTGTTTCATTGTTCAAACCAACAGCTGAATGAACTTTTATCCTTAGAAATCTGATATATTCACACTGTTTCATTGTTCAAACCAACAGCTGAATGAACTTTTATCCTTAGAAATCTGATATATTGCAATGTTTAGCACTTGTACAGTGTACTTTCTCTTACCTTTTGTGAGTACCACATGGTTTGAAGCCATATCTAGCTCTTGGTGTGTGTTTTTCTTAATTTTATCTGCCCTCATCATCCCTGACCAAAAGTGGTCAAAGCCAGTGCTATGATTAGCGTGGTAGCAATTTAGGCAATATCAGCAACACACTCACAGGCATACCACAACATAGGATAACAGTCAGTGCATGAGTACATCAGTCCAAAGTTTTGCCATGTAGTATCTATGAACAATATTAATTCTAAGTTTCGTATGTAGATTTCAGTGTTTTGTTCTTAGTGTGGGGATGAAAAAAGGGGTTTTGAGTAGTTGATTAGAGGTGTGTGTGTGTGTGTGTGTGTGTGTGTGTGTGTGTGTGTGTGTGTGTGTGTGTGTGTGTGTGTGTGTGTGCATGGAATTATGTTAAACTGGAAAGAGTCTATATTTGTTAGTTTACAACAAAGTGAAATTCAATTCAATTCAAAAGACTTTATTGACCTTTGCAATCATAATGATTAAACAAAACAAAAAATTCTTCACTCACACCAGCTCTGCCACATTAAATTTAAATAAAGTAGTTAAAATAAGTTAAACACATTCAAAACAGAAGGAGATATAACACATAAAGAACAGCTGTCATAAAAGGAAAGTAATAACTAATACATCCTTCACAATCACATGCATTCCTTTATAAAATATTATTAAATCATTTACTGTACACTAAAACATGTAATAATGCTTTCAGTTTTATACTCAATAACTCATTTCTATTGGGCGATTCGGCGAAGCTGGTTTGCTAGAGTGAATGCGCTTTGTAATCATTCACGCAAGAAGTCGTGAGAGGTCACAGCGCACTTCCGGGCCGGTTTCTGAGTAGGTGTTGCTTCACGGTGTGTATAACAGTGGAAGTTGAACCTAGAATCGCGAAGCAGTACAAATGCCAATACTGTTGCAGTTGCAAAAATTACCATGGAAAGGGGATGGAGGGTGGACAAAAAGTGTCTTTGCATCATTTTTTGGCTGACCAGAAGATCGCGAGTTCGTAGAAAAAATGCGTTTTGGGGCATCCTACAGCACAAGAAACAAGTTATTGCTTATTGCCAGACGCATTATGACTACGGGCCTCCAAAAATGCTTTTAAAGTTGGCAGTGTAAAATTCGCAAATTCACTGTCACCGCCTTCAATTGTGAAAAAAGTACACACTGGAAGTAAAAGCAGCCAAGGGACTTAAGGGAGTTAACAACCCCGCCTGAATCACCCAATAGTAAAAAATTTAACAACCAAAATAAATAATGGGCTTGGGAGACATTTGATCAGCACCTGTATACAATAAATATCACATATACTTTGGTTATAAACACCAATGGCAAAAGGGCCCAGCATATATTAGTTATCACAGTTCACATGTGTAATATATGTGTATGTATTCAAAAGCAAATAGCTTACAAAATAAAAAGCATCAGTCTGTATTTCCATTCTCAATATTCATCCACACATTAACCACCCCCCCCCACAACACCCACATACTTGCACATCCACAACTCATATACCACACATACTCCCCAACACATTCACCCCCCCCCCCCCCCCAACACACACACACACATTAACACATTCACCCTAACAATGCTGACACACTTCCAGTTGAATATCAGAACATACACTGGTTATAAACAACAGTGCCACAAAGATCAACATACTATCATAATTCACATATGTATGCATTCAAGCACAAACAACTTACAAAATATAATGCATCATTAAATCTTTTCATTCTCAAAAAATCATTTGTCATTCCAGTTTCCCTGCTTTTATTCTCAGTAAGACTTTTACAAGAAAACTAGAATTTTCAGTGTTTGGTCACTTCTCAGCTACTGATTTTTCAGAACATGTTTTAGGGTAGCTCCTTTTTAGCTGTAGTTGTAGCTCCTTTTATCTAGTTTGGGTTTGATTTAAGTTTATATAATGTCAACTATATTGCATAAGATAAGAGGATGAATTCAGTGTGGTAAAATTAAAGCTTAACATAAAAAAAGGCTATTCCCATTGAAAATAGTCATCTCTCCAGAAGTAAACGACCATGAAATTCAAACATCTTCTAAAGCACTTTCTGTGTGGAATGTTGTGGTTCAGCCAGTGTGGGTGTCATGTCATGGGCTTTCCCTGTGTTTCCCCATTCCAGCATTTGATGCATCAAGTGTTTCCTTTTTAAATCTCACAACTAATACAAGTCTTTTAGATTGAAGTGTGTTTGTGTTTGAGGGGGGCCAAACCAGATTTTTGCCCAGCAGAGAGCAGATGTTATCAAGAACCTGACTCTGTTGAGGACAATTATTATCATTATTAAACCTCCCCCCGTAAGAAAGTTGGGGGGGGGGGGGGGGGGGGGGATTGGAATTTCCTTGTCTGTCTGTCTGGATTTTGTGCAGACAATAACTATTTTTTGAACCAGTTTAACTTTTGTAACCAAACTGGGCATGCTTGTACATCATCATGAACTCAAGTGTCATGCTGTTTCAAGGGCTCATATGATGAAAATGTGACTTTTTCTACTCTATCTTCTGAACTAATGATTTTTTCTGTTTAATGGTTCATCATAATCTGGAGTGTCTTAGAGTGTGTCCAGGAAGTAAAAAGTTTGTTTATAATATGGCTAAAGAGGCTGATAACCCCTTTGGGTAGAATAGCTATTCTTAAGTCTTTGATATTGTCCAAACCTGTACATTTATGGCTACTTTTGCTGAATCCACCGGACGTGTTTATAGAAGATCTTCAAAAAATGATTTTCCGCTTTGTATGGAACAGAAAGCGTGATAGAATAAGCAGAGACACAGCGGTAAAATATATTGCTGATGGCGGTCAGGGTATTCCTCAAATAAAAAGCTTTATGAATGCTCAAAAGTTAACATGGATAAGAAAACTAAAAACTACAAATCATAGGTGGAAACAAATTGCATGTCAAATGTATCAAGACTTGGGTAACATAGACATGTATGGTCCAAGTATTTACTGTAAAGAAGTCCACAGTAATAGATTCTGGGAGGACACATTTAAAGTCTATGAACTTTTTTGATACAAAGTAAAGCCAGAATCATCAGAGGAAGCATTAGCAGAACCTCTTTTCCTAAACAGGAACATTAAAGTTGGCAAAAAATGCATTCTTTTTAAAAGTTGATTAGAGGAAGGTGTTTATTGCATAGGCCATGTGATAGATGAAGAAGGATGGTTTTATAAATATAATGAATTTACAAAAAAATACAAATATTCAAGTAAATTATTTGGAATATTTTGGATGTGTACAAGCATCAAAACATATCTTAAAAGCCTACAAGATTATTACTGAATCAAATGAAATGGAAATCCCAGATCATTAGCAAAGAAATCAAGTGAAAGGAACAAAATTTTATTATGACATATTAATTGAAAATGGAAAAAGTCCAAACTGCTGTAGTAAATGGGAAATAAAGTTAGGAGAAGGAATAGTCTGGAAAGCCTGTTTTAAAAAGACAGAAAATACAAAAGTAAAACTGAAATGGTTCCAGATCAGATTTATTACACAGTATTTTAGCAACCAATATTGTGTTAAAAGAAATGGGCATTGCACAAGATGTTTTGTGCAATTTCTGTAACCTAGAAGGAGATAGTATTCAACATTGTATGTGGAGATGTCAACATGTAAAATTGTTCTGGAATAAATTAAAAGAGTTTATATGTGACCACTGCAACAACGTTCACAACTTCAAATTCAATGAAAAAAATGTCTTGTTCAGTACAGATGAAAATATTAAAAGTGACAATGTTCTTGATTTTATAATTCTGTATGCAAAATATTTTATCTGTAGTTGCAGATATGAAAAAAATCAAACCCCAGTTATGTGCATTTAAAAAGGAGTTGAAAAAAGATATGAAATTGAAGCTCACAACCAAAAGTTCAGACTGACCCTACCTGACTTCTTGTCAGATTTGGCCTAGTTTCTTGGATACTTGTGGCAGCTCCCGCCAATGATACTTCCTTGCCTGAGACAGGTCTGACCAAAGCCCTCAGTTTCAGAGAGTCCACATACGAGGATTGGTGGAGGGATGTAGTGGTGATCAGCTCTCAAGGAGGGGATGCTTACACAGACTGACTCTGCAGCTCAGCTAAAATTGTCATCAGTAGGGCATAGTAGGTGGTATCCTGCATTTGTTGAATCAAAACAGCCACTTCTGAACACTACTGATGTGACTCGGCAGCAGTGCAGTGTTTCCTTAGGATTGGCAGCCCATCAGTGACCTGATGCCTCCTCCTGTGGACCTCTGGGGGCAGGGCCATGATATGGACTGACTTAGTGAGTCTTGGGTTTGGCTAGAGGTAAGGATTCCAGGATTCAGGAGCAGTGCCTCTGAGGTCAGCATAAATGATGGGAAAGCAACAACAACAAAAACATTTTTTTTTTTTTTTTTACAATTTTAGCTCAGTCTGGTGTAAGCAAATTTGGTGTGGTGATGCATGGTCATAAGCCAAAATGTCATGCAAAATAATTTGGTTGCTATCTTCAAGGGTGAAGGTCACAGTATGGGGCTATGTAATTAAGCTACCAATTGTTTTTATGTTCTTTGATTCACATAAAACCTTTTATGCCACACATCAAGTCCAACATACAACTGTGAGTGAAAAAGGGCAACTTTATTCATAAAGTGCCAGATATTAAACAGCTTAACACTTGGTGGTCCCGCTTTCATTGCATACAATTCTGTGCTCTTGCCTTGGTGGGACCACCCCGACTCTGTTGACAACCGCACATATGTATCCACATGCTGTTTAATTAGTATGACATGTACATCAATATTCCAGCATCTTTATAGTAAGTTTGCCTAAACACTAGGCAACGAGAACAGATATCTTTTAGACAAATATGTGACCCAACTTTAAGCATGTAGCATTTTGGTCATCAAAATTTCAACATCATCAAATTACCAACATTTGACCCATCACGAGATCTCATTCCAATGATAAACAGTTATACTCCCAAATGCCCATTACCCCTCCCTATGCCAATGTAGACTCTTCTCCGGTGTGGGAGCTGAGGGCCACAGCTGTGGATTCATACAAGACACAGCAGCCCCACACAAAGTGAAAAACTTGGGAACCCCTAGGGCAGGTTGTCTCCCTTGCCTTGTCGCACCCCTCATACCAGTAAATAAGCTGCCTTAGTACGATACTGCTGCTGTCTTCCATGGAAAGAGGGATCTCCTCTCGCCATGCAATGTGCTACTCGGGAACAGTAATGCAACAAGGTCAGCCTCCTTGTTCACTACCTGTCTCCTGTGGAACAGTTGACCCTAAACAATAGCCTGGGCCAACCTCCCAGCTATGATTTCCCCATAAAATTCATTTACTAATCTCAAAAATGCTGATCCATTTGCTACCAAACTTTGTTTGATGGTACATTAAAGCCAGAGTATCTTGGGAAACGATTGGAATGCTGCAAAATAGCACATGACGAAGGGAACAACATCACTGGGAAATACTACAGAGTTAAAATGTGGGTACTTGCCAACAAGTACATTCATAGCCATACTCTACCTCACCACCCCTACCCCCTTACCTTGTACTCTGTGACTTACTCTTGTTCCCACACCTCAATAAATAGCATACCTGTCAACCCATACAGTTTACCAGTATAAAATACATTTTTTTCATTATTTTTGGGGGGATATGCCATACTGGAAAACGGATACAGGAAAACATAATTTTCATGAGATTTTGTTGTTGTTTTAAACTGAGCAAAAAGATTGAAAAACTGTCAAACGAGCAGCCGATGAACACCGTCAAATGCACGTAGGCTAAGAAATATCATCAGAAGTGAGATTTGAAGTTGTGCCTGCATATTTAGCACAACATTGCTTCTTCCTTCCACTGCCACACGTGCCAATTGGAATTCAAAATGCTGCTGGTACCAGCGAAAAAACAAAAGACCCCAGCCTGCATAAGGGAAATACAGGTTCACATACTCTGGACTAAGGTTTACTCCCAACATGGGTTGACAGCTATGAAATAGCTTGCTGGGTCAAGTCAACTTGAGCTTGGATAAGACATTTTCCTGAGTCTTGAGATGCACAAGATCAAGTTAAAAAACAAAAACAAATCTGCAGTTGGTAGAAAGATTTCAAAAGTTTTTTGTAGCTGATGGACAGTACATTGAGTAGTTACAGTGGAAGACATCTTTTTGCTATGAGAATATGCTGTATTTAAACACAATAGTGAAGCATCACCATACATGCTGATGGTTTGGGTGCCTTAAAATGGCCTACAAAGACATGGTTCCTTTCCATGAACCCCATTCTGTATTCTTTTTCTGCTCTCATAGCTCTGTGTCCAGATGCATTTCAGATTGTTTTGCCAGTACATGAAAGAGTGATGTTTCAGGGGAGATGGGTCATTTAGTGGAAGGGCTGCGGTTGCTGAACCAGGCTGACCCGTGTGTGCAAGTGCTGGTGCAGGAGACAGGAGAGCATGTCATCATCACCGCTGGAGAGGTACATCTCCAGCGATGTGTTGATGACCTCAAGGAAAGGTACAGCTGTCATTCAATGTGTTGGAAACAATATTCTTTTTTTCTGATTTAATTTAAACATTGTGTGGTTGTTACATGCATTTGAAAGGTAAAAGAGATAATTGATTCCTTTTTTTAGATTTGCAATTGAATGTGAATTATTTGAGCATTTGCTCACATGTCTTCTTCTTCTTTCAATAATATCCAGGATCAATGTCTAATCATTACTGATATTTATGGTGTGTAAAAAAAAAGGGGTTGTGAATTATGAATGTGAATTATTTCAGCATTTGCTCACATGTCTTAAGCATGGATGGCATCTAAATGTATAGACAGTGTTTACATTCATAGGCAGCATCTGTTTTTCACAATTTTACTAGAAGATATTTGCGCTAAAATTAACTTTTTCAAGATCAAACATACCCACTGAAAATATATAGCAACATAAAAGTCAGTGTTTCAAAAGTTAAGATTTTACAGGCAAACAGTTCTTGATTTGACAGACAATGAGTCAGCAATCAGCTTGTGGTAATTCATATTCTGATTCATTTCTCACATATATAATTGTATTTGACATCATGTGTGAGAGAGAGTGTAAACACTAGAAAAAGAAGAAAAAAGAACAATGCAGCTGGAAATAGGCCTTTTATTGGGAATTCATAAGTATGTGTCAGAACCTTCTGACATTAAAGTTGCAAGCCCAGTCATGGGCTGTACATGCTGACCATGCTGTTGACAGAGACTGAGACTTCAAAGTCAGTGTCCACCTGTTTAGACAGCATCTACCCAATCCATGGTCCATGCATAAGAGCCCTAGTTTTATGATGTGAGTCACTACACAGTTAACAGCGCAATTGTATAATCACCATTTCACTGCCCAGTAAACAGTATTTTGTTAAATCTTTGATTGGATGAAAATAGCTTAAAGGATTAGATTTATTTATGGACTAATACCTCACGAGTTCTCCTCTTTTCCCACTATAAAAGTTTGATTAGAATGTGTATGTGTCTGTGTATGCTCATGCATGTATGTGCATGTGCATTCAGCTCTGATTATGTGCATGTGCATTCACACTTGATCAGTGATCACCAGCTGTATTTTAAAAAAAATACACATTTTGTTTTGCATTTCATGCTGTTGCCTGTCTAAATGGCAAGAGAACCTAAATTAAGCATTTTTTATACCCCCCACCCCCCTTGTAACAAAGTTGGCGGTATACTTGAACCACCATGTCCATCTGTCTGTCTGCCTGTCCTTGTATCCAGCTTTGTCCAGAAGATACCTCCTTAAACCATTCAGCCTTTTGTAACCAAACTTGGTATGGGGGTGCATCACTGTGGGGTGGAGCATCATGCAAAAATAGGTTGCGGGCTTTTTTGTACTCAAAATTTGATTGTTTCTACTATAGCTTTTGAACAAATGATTCTTCATAAGTCAATGTCCAATGAAAATATTGGATTGCTGTGTTCAAGATCACAGTGAATGTTCAAAATTTCAGTTAATGTTTGTCCAGATGATTTTCTGAACCGCTGAACCTTTTGTACTCAAACTTGGTACAGTAATACATCATCATTATCATCATAAGCCAGAGTGCCTGAAAAGAGATTAGGTTGCTATTTTCAAGGTCAGTGTCACAGTTAAGGCTTATATAATTGAAATATGACTGTTTCGGTTGTATCTTCTGAACATATGGTTTGATGGTAGATCATCATAAGCCAAAGTGTCCAGTGAAAATAGTAGATTGTTGTGTACAGGGTCAAGGTCATAGTGAACATTCAAAATATCAGTAAATGTCTGTTTGCATTGTAGCTTCTGAACCTTGAAACCCTTTGAAACCAGACCTGGTTTAATAGGACATCACCATAAGCTTCTCTTAACTTCTCTTAAAATATTTCTCTTTACTTCTGCCTACTCTGAGCTTTTCTAACCCTCTCACAGGCATTAGATACTGAACCTTTTTTCTTCTCTCTCTCTCTCTCTCTCTCTCTCTCTCTCTCTCTCTCTCTCTCTCTCTCTCTCTCTCTCCTCTCTCTCTCTCTCTCTCGACCTTTTTAAAACTAGTTTCTCATTTTCAGGAGCATCCTTGTGGAATACCATCCCAAATCAAATAAAATCATGCAATTCACTTACCAGCTTCAAAACACAGCTTTATAAATGGATCAGAAGCAGACCACACACACACACACACCAACAACAACAAAAAATTCAAACAATATATATAATTTATAAACATATATGCATGTATAGTCTCCCAGTGATTTGATTTATTACTCTTTTGTATTGTTCATAATTATTGATTGGCATTGATTTTCCCCACTATACTATGATCATATATTATATATATATATAAGTTTGTGTAACTGTTCCAAGGACAGGTTGAACGACAGGCATTCATGCCTAAAGCTTTATCCTTGTGTAATAAAGTTCAGTCAATCAATCAATCTCTCTCTTCCTCTCTCTCTCTCTCTCTCTCTCTCTCTCTCTCTCTCTCTCTCTCTCTCTCTCTCTCTCTCTCTTCTCTCTTTTTTTTCTTTTCTTATATCAGTGGAGGGGATGGGATGGAGAGAGCCTGGGAGAGAGAGAGGAGACCAAAGGTGTGTGTGTGCGTGTGTTGTTTTGTTGTTGTATTTTAATGCAGGGGAGAATGAGGGATAGAGTGAGATGTAATGATTAAATATAGGTTGTGTATTGTTGTTATGTTTCATGTATAGTGCTTTGAGCCTCACCCATGTATAGTCATAGAGGGATTTGGCACATGAAGAAGGCAGTTATTATTATCAGCTGGAGTGTCATACAAAAACAAAGTGGGTTGCTGCTGGGAGCAGGGGTAGTTCAGTGGTAGAGTGCTGGACTCTTCATCAAAAGATCACAGGTTTGAGCCCTAACAGGTATTTTCTTCTCCAGGGTCAGTTTTCTGTACTGGCTCTTATTTTGGTGTCCATAGATCCTGGTCATTCTGCTAAAAGTGCAGGTGGCAGGTTGCAGCAAAACACACATGCACCCTATATGTGGCTTTGAATAAAGTAACACTGTAAACTGGTGGATGGTTGTATGGTGTACACAGAATGTGAGCCAATATGGCAGCAGTTTCATGTGACACCAGCTAAGTGGCTGTTCAAAAATGCACTGTTGTAAAGCTACTGTCACTCATTCAGTCACATAGGACTAGAGTGTAATGGTCTGCTTGGAAGCAGAGAAAAGCATTATCATTGCCAATGTGAATTACTTAGGGCCCATCTCAAGGTTTCATATAAATAAAAAATGTCTTATGAGTCAGGGCTCATATTATAACCAAATATGACTGTTTCTTTCTTCTATGAGGGCCCATAATTATAATCAAAATATGATTGTTTCTACTCCATCTTCAGAGCTGCTGATTCTTTTGCAACCAAACTTGTTTGATGGTGCATCATCATAAGCTGGAGTGTCTTGAGAAAAGATTGTTCAAGGTCAAATGGTGGTCTGAAACTTGATTGAAAAGTTAATCATATATTTTGTTTATCACTGATATCTTTGCAACCAACTTGGGTGTGTTGATTAATAATTACTTATTGCCAGACTTTGCACAAACAAAGTGGGTATAGCATATACTGACTATGCAGGACCTAGGCACTTAGCAGGTATTTTGTCATGCAAGGTGACAAACCTTGTTTTTCAAAGAGGTACAATAGGTAGAACCTTACTTGTCACATGCTAACATCTGTTGCTTCATTAATGTTATCATCCAAAAATTTGTAAACCGTCAATAAATTCACCAAATTATGATACTGATCGATGGACCTGTTTATGCTGCATGTGAATCACTGAGTTCTGTTTCCATGACTGTGTGCTCTTTTGCAAAGTTGTATTTCATACACAACTCATCATATCCAGTCATGTGCATTAATGGAAGCATCCTTCTCAGATTTGGCACACAGAAAGATTTGTTGTATGAAATTTTGTTACTTTAGTCTGTTTTTTGTCTTTTGCTATATGTTGTTGTTTTTTGTTTGTTTTTTATTTGCCTGCTAATTTTACAGATAAAAGAATCAATCATTTCTTAACAGAAATAGATTGGGGTAAAAACCCAACAGATCACACTTTTTCTTGTGGACTTCTTTTTTCTTTTCTAGAATGCTGCAATTCATCACCAAAAGTTCACTCCACATAGATAAAACAATCAGTGACAAAAATGATTGCAATCCACATGCATTTCTTCAGTGACCTGTACACAAAACAGAGCTTTCTGGTGTTCTGTCCATGACACCAAGGTATTCTGATGATGTCAAAATAAAGCACAGGAAAAGAGCACACAGTTTGTTTTAAATTTCTCTGATGAGATAATAAAGTAATCTTGAATGCATGAAGCAAGTCAAGCCATTTTTGCATGAAATTAGTAAGAGTAAAAATTCACAGTTTCACAATTGGCAGCAAATACCAGCATCAACAATTTTCGTCTCCAGATGGTTTTGTATGGAAGAAAGTTGCACAGAGGATAACCTGGGTTGTGATTTTCCATTGTAGTTTAGTCTACTTAAGCATGATCTTACTCCAAATTGTCATGTATCCTATCATATTTTGTTCAAAGTAGCAAGTAAAGGAGCTTTAATATGTGTAAAGTCTGAGTTTTTTGTTTTGTTTTTGTTGTTTTTTACTTTGTCATGCAACAGTTTCTCTACATACATACACCCTACATTTGGTTTCCAATAAAGTTGACAGGATCAGAGCCATGCATATGTAGTGTCATTTTGAAATAGTTGCAACACAGCATATTAAACAAGTATAGGTGATCAAGGAAAATGTTGTACCTATCTGGTTGCAGTTTGTTGAATGCCTAGGGTGTCTGAAAGAGTGTTGGCATGACCTGAATACCTGGAATATTTGAAAGAATGTTGGCATGACAACAAAAACAACATTCTTCTAGACACTCCAGGCATTCAACAAACTGCAACCAGATAAGTACAACATTTTCATTTATCACCATTCAACTGTCATTTTGTGGCTTTTGAAAATTTGTGCATTTTGTATTGTCCCACTAAATTAGCATTCTCTTTAACTGTTTATGTGTTTAGATCTTGTATTTGTGATGTTTCCATAACTTTGTTTTTGATGCTTCCTATGTTGTCTTTGTTTCTTCAGATATGCCAAGGTGGAAGTGAATGTCTCCAAGCCTATTGTACCCTTTCGTGAGACTATCATTCCCCGGCCCAAAGTAGATCGGGTCAACGAAGCCATCCAAGACCAGAACACTCTCTTCACTAATACACGACTCAAAGAGTTTGAAAACGATGAAGATGTTTTGGATGAAGGCCTGGTGGAAATGTTGACTCCAGACTGTACATGTGTGGTTCGAATCCGAGCAGTTCCACTGCCAGCAGGTGTTGTAGAGTGCCTAGTGGAACACCAGGAGGTGATCAAGACATTAGATGCTCTGGTTGCTGAGTGGGACGGACAGAACCCAGATGGTCAGGCCATATTCAAGGTAGATTGATCTGCAGGTTTGCGCACCCCCAACCCCAATCGCCTCAAGTCAGTAGTCAACACATACCATTGTTTCGTGGTTGGTTGTTGGTGTTTCATTTGGCTCAGCTCTGTAATTTAAAAAGAAAAGAAAAAAGTAATGTGTCTGTAGGACACAAAGTGACTTTAACCAACTCCAAAGTACGCACTGCACAAATCTGTGTGTTGTTTTGGTTTGTTTTAATTCAGCGTAATGCAGTACAGTACAGTAGAACTTTATTATTTGTTTGTGCACAGAAATTTGCCAATTGGCTTATCATTTACATTAAGACATTGGATAAATATTACAGAAAAACATTCAACATTTCAACAAAGTATTCCTGAAGGGTAGCTGGGGATGTCTAATGTCACTCCCCTGTCTGGAATCTCAGGCCTGTCTTTAGATTTACCTTTCCTATCTCCTCTCTTGTTTTACTGCCAAGTTCTCTTGCTCTTTCTGTCTTGTCATTCCTCTGGTAATGGTGCATTCTCCAGATTTTTTCGCAGAAAATTCTCAATTTTCTTTAAAACTAAGAGTTAGGCATTTTTGTATGGTTCTTGTTGAGCATCTAGGAGATGGTAGCTGGTAGGTGGTATGTGCCGCTTGCTACCATATGGCACAGGTATTTGCCATTATGCATTTATATAATGTTTTAAATTTTTGTTGTTTCTGTCAGTACTTTTTTTACATTTTTCTTTAATCTGGTATCAGTAAATTAGACGGAATGGCCCACAATACCAACATGTCCAAGCCTTATGTGCTCTTTTAACAGGGGTAATATTGAAAGGGACTTACTCTTCAGAAATTTGTGTTTGATGTTTGTATATATATGTATATTTTGTTTTATATGTAGGGATTAATTTTATGGATTGACTTGAGAAAGAATCTATATATGAGAAGAATTTTGAAGTGTGCATTACTTATGACACACAAATTGATGTCCTGAGGTGATCCTGTGCAGTTGACAGACATTAAAATCCAATTAATTACTAACTTCAGTAAAGTGTGGAGCATAAAAATGTGCTTCAGAGTGTATTATCATAAATACACACACATATTCACACACACACAGTGACACACACACACGCGCGCGCGCGCGTATGCGCACATGCACACACTTGACAAAATTCTTTTGAAAAACCACCACCCCATTTCTAACATTCCATTTCTGTCCAAAATCTTTGAAAAGGTCGTTCTCCACAAACTTCTCTCCGATCTCCAAGAAAACCACCTCAGCAACCCCTTTCAGTCAGCCTATCGACCAGGACACAGCACACAGACTGTTTTGTTACGTGTTGTAAATGATATTCTCTCCGCTCTGGACAATGACAACATTTCTGTTCTTTTGTTGGATCTTTCTGCTGCTTTTGACACTAGTGACCACCAAATTCTTCTCTCCCACCTCAACTCTGTTTTTGGCATTCAGTCTACTGCACTCCAGTGGTTTCAGTCATACCTCTCAGACAGATATCAGTCCACTTCAGTCAGTAACCTGTCTTTGTCACTATTACAGCTCATGTATGGTGTGCCTCAGGTCTCAATACTGGGGCCTGTTCTCTTCGTCCTGTACACTACACTTCTCTCCAGTATCATAGCTAACCACTTTGTAAATCATCTGCTTTTCGCGGATGATACACAGCTCCAAAAATCCGCTCCTCTCAGTGAAGTGACCAGCCTCACCAAAGAACTCAATGCATGCACAGACGATATAAAACCATGGATGATCAAAAATCAGCTCAAACTTAATGACAACAAAACAGAAGCTCTTCTCTTTCCCTTTTCCTCTTCCTTGAAGTCTTTCACCGTTTCCCTCCCTGACTCGATTACTCTTGGCTCTCACAACATCCCCTTCTTTGTTCTGCCAGGAACCTTGGAGTCATTCCTCACTCGACCTGTCCACGAAAAAGCACATCATAAAAGTCTGTCAAACTGCTTATTTCTGGCTTAAACGCATTAGTTCAGTCCGCAGGTTTTTCACTGAAGAAGCAGCCAAGACTCTTGTTACTTCCTATATCCTCTCACGGCTTGACTATTGCAACTGTCTCCTCATGGGTACACCCAATTCTGTCATCCAAACTCTCCAGAAAATTCAAAACATTGCTGCAAGACTCGTTCTCTTGGTACCCCACCACCACCACTCATGAAAAAACTGCACTGGCTTCCCATTTCAGAACATATTAAATATAAAGTTGCTTGCTATAAATGGTTCTGGTCCTGCTTACCTGTCTGAACTGCTACATGTCTACACTCCATCTTGTACACTACGCTCTTCATCTGACACCGGCATGCTAAAAATGTAGTAATACAAACACAAGACTGATGGTTTTCGCACTTTCTCTTGCTTTGGACCACACTTTTTTATAATTCACTCCCACAAGACCTTAGACACTGCTCAACCCTGTTATCTTTTAAAGCCAAACTGAAAACCTTCCTCTTCTCACAGTATTTCCTCCCTAACCAATATCAGTACCCGGTTTCTGCTACAGTCATTGTGTGTGTGTGTGTGTGTGTGTGTGTGTGTGTGTGTGTGTGTGTGTGTGTCTCCTCTTGGGTACACCTAATTCTGTCATCCAACCTCTGTTTGTGTGTCCATATAATGCCTTATGTAAATTATTTGGTAGGACTTTCTTCTATATGTGTACAGAATATTGTATTTAGGTTAATATGTATGATGTGAGCACTCAGGGTGTTGACAAGTGCATGATAAATGTACATTATTATTATTATATTTTGCTTTTTGGTTCACTAGTCAAACCACTCATGAACTATTACAGTTCAGTAAAACAAACATTCCTTAAGCATACTAATAAGTACAGTATGGAACTTAAAACACACATCAAATGTACATAATATTTAAATAAATTCACACACACACACACACACACACACACGTACATAATATTTAAATAGATACACACACACACCACTGTGTATGCTGAGTATTTCTGTGTATCAGAATCTTGAAGCACAGGATTCAAGTAAAAATACTCCAATATGAAAATGAGTCACAAATAGTGACATCTGATTTTATAATTATTTATTAGCTCATTTATTAGCTCAGCAAGTTTTGCCTCAGAAAATGTTGTATTTGTTCCTTGCTGCATATGTTGTTTGTCAGTTTTTGTTTTGTTTTTTATTCTGTCCTGTTTGCAGAAAAGATCAGGGTGAAAACTTTGAAGTGAGGTGTTTTTCTTTTGAAAGTCCATATAATTTGTTGTTCATGTTCCAAAATAACTACTTTTATGGCTGGATACTTGAATTGGCCCTGCCGGCCCTGCCCCCAGCCATGTTCCAGTGCTTTTCTTTCTTTCTTTCTTTTCTTCTTCTTTTCTTTTTACTTTTCTTCAGTTGAGTAAAAGGATGTGTTTGATGTTTTACAATTTGTACTCTGTCATCAGATGTAGAAAGTTGCCAGTGAAGAGCTGTCCACCTGCTGCTCCCCTTCCCACCCCCATGCCCTCGACCCCTGCCCCCAGCCATGTATTAGTTCTTCTTCTTTTTTTGATTTTTTTTTCAACTTTGCTACAGCTGAGTAAAAGGGTGTGTTTGATGTTTTGCAATTTGTTACTCTGTCATCAGATGCAGAAAGTTGTCAGTGAAGAGCTGTCCACCCTACGTGCTGAACTTGACATTGCTTTCAACTCTGCTGGGGCACAATGGACAGATGCTGTTGACCGGATATGGTCATTTGGACCAAAACGCAGTGGCCCTAACCTGCTTATAAACTGGGTAGAAAGCTATGATAGACCGTCAGTGTGGTCAGTATTAGATGAGAACAAGCCTGATTCTTCTGGTGTTTGTCCAAGAGAGGTATGGACAAACGACAGCAGCATCATTGCTGGGTTTCAAATGGCCACACAGGCAGGACCACTGTGTGAAGAGCCCATGCATGGTGTGTGCTTCATCATTGAACAGTGGAAGGACTTTCATCCCAAACCTTCTCACTCTCCACTTTCAAATGATGGTGATTCTAAAACTCAAAGTGAGAGTATAAGTAATAGTACATGTGAACAACTATCTGGTAAGACTGGCAAAGAGTCTAAATCAGACCACAAAGACACACTTGGCTGTGGCAGTTCAATGCACAACATGGACGGAAATGGCTCCAGAAAGACGGGAAAGGATGTGTTTGGTCCAATGTCGGGTCAGTTGATGTCAGTGGTGAAGGAGGGGTGTCGCAAAGCATTCCAGACCATGCCACAGCGCCTCATGGTGGCCATGTACCACTGTGCCATCCAGGCGGACACCAATATTCTAGGTGTGTTTGTTGGGGGTAGGGTACAACTGTGTGTGTGTGTGTGTGTGTGTGTGTGTGTGTGTGTGTGTGTGTGTGTGTGTGTTTACATAGTTTTTGTTTGTTTGCATGTGTGTTGCTTGCAACAGTTGTGTTTGTGTGAAGATATGAATATGTGTAAGGTAATGGTCAATAATGGTAAATATATTCACACAATTTTTTTAAAATATCTAGTTCAGCTAGATCTAATTCTTTCCTTTGTAGGCACACCTTCATTATCTCTCTCTATAATTAATAAAGAATTTTATAATTCGGTTCAAGTGCTTTGGCAGCAAGTCTCTCTTTTTATGTTCAAAATGTAATTTCATTACAAGTCTAAGCTTCTTGCCTTTTGTTGACATTTATGGGTTGAAAAATTCTGTTGGGTTATGATTGCTGTTGAGCCACTGATCAGCTCTCCTTGAGTCAAATGTGGTTGGCTAGCACTCAGAACCCAAATCAGACTTTTCCTGTTTCAATTCTTTTGCTATTCCTGTGGTGACACGCCCGTTATCAGGGGCTTCCCATAGGATTGATTGCATCTAACATAAAGAATTGAATCAGACCCAGCAAGGGCCTTATGCTCCCAAGAAGGTCCTCTCTAAAGGGAATGATTTTCTGCTGTTTGTTTTAGTGTGCAAACAGCTTTAAAAGGGTATCATTGGGGCGGGGATAGCTCAGTGGTTTGAGTTCGAATCCCTGTAGGAGCGGCGGGAGAATTTTCTTCTCCAGGGTCAACTTTCTGTGCTGACTCTTATTTCGGTATCCGTTCCACCCCTGTGTTACCGCAGTAGCACGTAAAAGACCCCGGTCAATCTGCCAAAAGTGCAGGTGGCAGGTTACAGCTAAACACGCATACACCTTACGTATGTGGCTTTGCATGAAGTGACATGGTGCATGGTTGTATGGTGTACACAGAATGCGCCGAGATGGCAGCAGTTTCTTGTGGCACCAGCCATGCCAGCGCTGTAAGTACACCATTTCGGTGGATATTCAAAAACGCACTATAAAAAGCTATTCACTCATGTAGAATCACATGCGAGCGCAGTGAGTCTGCTCAACAGCGGAGAACAGCGCTATATAAAAGCGATCAATAATAATAAGTTGCCCACTAGTTATAAAAGCACACAACATGCTAGATCTAGTTCATATGTATTACTCTCTGGTACAGCTAGATCTAGTTCTTTACCAGTGTATGCACACTTTCATTACCTCTGTTCATTAAGACTGTCACAGATCTGTTTAGGAACTTTGGCAAAAAGTCACTATTATTATTTTCAACAGAAAGAGAGAGAGTGAGTGAGTGAATGTATGCCTATAAATGGAGAAAAGTGAACCTAGATGCACACTCAGAGTCCAGGCGAGATCAAGAGGAGGGAGGTGAGCTGGATTCTCACAAAGAAGTTAGACTCATTTGCGGGTCCAGGTGAGATCAAGAGGAGGGAGGTGGCGCTGGACCCTCAAGAGAGCCCAGAAGAGATCAAGAGCAGGGAGGTGGAGCTGGGCTCAGAAAGTTGGACATTTTTCGCTTCAGTTGTGCTATGGACATTGTCCTTGTGACTGCTCTGCACAGCAGTTGAAATGGCAATTGCATGGTACACTTCTGTTGCTCTGGCAGTGGTCCACGGCCTCCTCGGCCTTCAGGTTGGAGCGTGTGGCTGAGTCTTCACTCCCCCCCCCCACACCCCCCCCGACCCCCCATCCCTGTTCCTAATAAGCCACCTCACTTCTGTGGACATAAAGCAAAATGTTTACTTACTTACTAGAAGCACAAGAGAGTAATGCACTCTTTGATGAGCTAGATCCAGTACATTGAGTGTTCACAACTAATGAATAAACAGTACCCTTAAATGATATTTACATGCTTTAAAAAAATTTAAAAAAATTAAAGACTGACTGAGATTGAAAAAAGAAGTCAGATGTACAAGGTACATAAACACCATTAGAGGTCCATCCTCATAAGAGGTACATCTTCAGAGGATGGTGGAGTTTATGTACCTTGTATTTACATGCATGCCAGGTGAAAGTCTCTGTAGGCGACTCAGGTCTTTGTTGTTGTACTTGTGTTATGTATTTCAAGCACTAATTAACACCCTTGTGGGTTGATTCTGCACAAGTGCTCTGAACCTCATTCTGTTTCAAATTTATCCCTTTCATAGAAAACCTGCTTGGAAGCATAAGCTGATAAGGCCCTTTCCATGTCTGATTCATTACTTTGTGCAAAATACAATCAGATAGGAAGTGACACAAAACAGGAGCATATTGACCAGAGGAGAGAAAGACTATATGCAAAAGACTTGAACCTGGAAAGGTCCAGTTTTGTTTTTGATCACTATCCAGATGTGTTTCACTCAGAGAGAGCTTATCAGTAGTGATTGTGTGTGTGTGTGTGCATGTGTGTGTGTGTGTGAGCGCACACATGTACTGAGCTTGTTTGTCAACTAATTTCCAGAGTTGGTGTTTAATTTGTAACATTTTGCCCTGCTGACAATGTACTACATCTTACTGGTATATTTTCCATAGACAGATGGAGTCATGTTGTTCACTTACCTTCATCTACTTTCAGTCTAAACAGGCTAAATATGAAAACACTGAAAGAAGTCATTTACTGAAAGAATTCATTCTCAGTGTCTGTGCTGGAAAAAGGTCTTGCACACACATGGACACACTGCACACCACAGCAGCTGAAGCAAGCAATAATAATAATGGACATTTCTATGGCGCATGATCCTTTGCAAGATCTAGGGCACAATGCACCGTACAAAAAGAAGCAGAAAAATGTATAAACGCATGCAATGGACAAAATAAAAAGGTTTCAGGCCATACGACCACCAAATCATGCAGGAATTTGCATACCAAAGTTGTCAGTAACCAAACGTGACCAAAATCTGAAAACCAAAGTTGTCAGTAACCAAACGTGACCAAAATCTGATCAGAGCACACATGTATAATACAAGTAGATATACTGCAAATACAAAAATGTACAGCAGGATATTGCACACTCGCACTCACACATGCACACACACACAGGTTATGAATTATATGCAGATTTGAAAAGACAAGTTTTTAAGGCTTGCTTGAAAGAAAATGTTGATGCTGAGTGACGAACATCATATGATAATGAGTTCCACTGTGTCGGGCCTGTGAAGGAAAAAGCTCATTGTCTAAAGGTCTTAGTTTTTGTGAAAGGTATGCAGAAGTTTCTGGTGTCAGAAATGGAGCAAAGTTGGATGGATGGTAGACAGGAGTTCAGAAAGACAGACTAGGTAACTTTCAATGAAAAAAAATTGTAGCACAGAGTTGCGACGTTATACTGGATTCTTGAGACTATTGGTAGTCGATGAAGTTTCTGAAGGAGGGGTTTGATGTGTTGTGAGCTTTGAAGATGAGTCTGGCTGCAGAATTTTGGACCTTTTGGAGTTTGTCCAAAAGATGTTTTGGAGAACCTGATAGAAGAAAATTGCAGTAGTCAAGTTTTGACAAAACAAAGGAACAGAGGAGGGTTTTTGTAGCATCAGTAGTGAGATAGTGACAGATGTTAATAATTCTCCAAATTTCTATGTAGGCAGATCTGCCGATGTTGGTAACATGCTTCTCCATGGACAGTGTTAGAGAGTGTTATGCCCATATTTTTTGCCTGCAAGGAAAACAGAATATCAGTGTCTCCTATGTGAATGGAGGTTGGGTGAGGGTTTGGGAGAGAGGTTCTGTTTGAGACAGTGAGCAGACACTCTGTTTTATCACCATTCAGCTTGAGTTTGTTTGATGCCATCCATGTCTTTACATTTGAAATGCAATCCTGCATACTTTGGACTGAGGTGTCTATTTGATCTGGCTGGCAGGAATCGTGCGGCTGGGTATCATCTGTAAAAACAAGACAGGTTCATGCTGCACACTTACTTGATAATATGCCAGATTTTTGTCTATAGTAAATTAACTCTTTTTTTTCTTCTCTTTTTTCCCCATTTTATATGCTTTGTATTTTGCAATCATTTCTTAATTTGGTTTTTCTTTCAGCTATAGACTTATTTAGAATTAAATTCAAAATGGGATTCAGAACTCAATAAACATTTGCTGTATTTCTTGTCAAAGCTTTGGATTTGTTGTTTTGGGTGTTTTTTATTGGCTATTATTTTTGGATTCAGGCAAGCTATATGCAGTGATCGGCAAGCGCAATGGACGAGTGATATCAGAGGAGCTTAGGGAGGGAACCCAGGTGTTCAACATCATGAGCGAGTTCCCTGTTGTGGAGAGTTTTGGACTGGCTGAGGAGATGAGGAAACGCACATCTGGTTTGGCCAGCCCACAGCTACGCTTCAGTCACTGGCAGGTAAGCATCACATTGGGGCAATGAATATGGAGTCAGTAGCTGAGTTCCAGAATATATCCTGTAATCATTCTTGTTCAGAAAATTTCATATGACTTACTTTCTAAACTGTCTTTTACTGACTTGTTCAGATCTTTTTGAAATAAGAGAGAGCCACAGTATGCTCAGTCTCTGTGTGTGTTATTTCAGGATATTTCACCTGAGAAGATTAACTTTTTGAAAGAAATCAATATTTTAGGATTTTTTAAAATTTGAGATGACTTTTGCTTATGTTTGTGTTTTACTGATCTTTTAAGTCTCATTTTAAAATTGTACATATACTAGTTTTAGCATGTCCACATTTTTAACAGTTACTGTATGATAACAGAATATGTTTCGCCCTGATATAACCACAATGGTTGACTGGGCGTAAAACACCAAATTACTTACTTTTCACAGCAGGTCTGACCTGTATGTGTGAGTGCATGTGTGTGTGTGCAAGCGTGCGTGTGTGTGTGTGTGTGTGTGTGTGTGTGTGTGTGTGTGTGTGTGTGTGTGTGCACGCTTGCATGAGTGTGTGTGTGTGCATGCATGTGTGTGTGCATGCTTGCATGAGTGTATGTGTGTGTGTGTGTGTGTGTTGTTAGTGTTATTGTAAAATGCCCTGCGCTCCCACCTTGTGTGGTAGATGGACACTATAGAAAATTCCCTTTATCATTTTTTGTTCCAGAACTTTCACACAAAATTGTTTTTGATGCATGGTGTAAGAATATAGAGCATGCAATATATGTATGAACAGCAAATTTAATTTCATAAGCAGACAGTTTAAACTAAAGCAACACTGGCACTAATAGACGATCTTCAGAAATCCAGGGCACTGCACTCAGTGTAGTGCATAGTAGGCATGCTTTTGTTGTGGGTACAGTGAGCCCATGACAAAGATGGACAGATAAATACTGGTAAAAAATAAATTAAAAAAAGGCGTCAGAAATGCTGGTCAAGCACTGTTTGTGGGGTACATGCAGCTCTGATAGTAGGTTCCACCAGTTTTGTGAAGGGGTCCGTTTTGTGCCGTTTGCCAAAATTTTCTTTTTTTCATTTTTTCGTCGTCATTCGAAGTAGTCAGAATTTCACACATGAAAGAAGCGTTAGCCAAATGACCATTAGCAAGCGATGTGATGTGCCCAGTTGCTTTTTGTTTGTACATGTTGCTAGTGTGTGTGTGTGTGTGTTAGGGAGCTGGTTGTATGTTTTTGCTTTGAGGATTGAATAACAAATGTATAAATAAACACTGTGTAAAATATTAAAGTCTTCAGTAATATCCAAGGAGGCGGTTGGAAATTCCTGGGACATTTTAAATGCCATTTTGGGTCACAAATATCATTCAGATCAATCAAACAGTTTCATATCTAATGAAAGAAGCCAAAATTTGCACACACAAAAGTGAGTTATAGTTTGTAAAAGGTGAGATGTCACTACATGATCAGTTGTTTTGCCGACATCAGCACTGAGGAAGCCTGCACAGTCATGTTACTTGGAAACTAGATCTAGATTAAACGTCAATCTCACATAAACATGAAAGCCACAAATGTGATAAAACTCACTTTTTACACCCATCTCCAATAAAGTCTGGAGATATATATGTTTTTATTATATGTTATTACAGCATTATATGTTAGTATTAAGTTTTGTTCTGCTTATGTAGATTTCTCTGGCAGATTATTCTGCTTACTTACATTCATGAGTTACAAGTTAGTTGCACACTTTGATCTATCCTTAGGTCTACTTCAGGGTGATTTCTGAATTTCAGGTCATTATTCTCTAACCTCTAAATCTGAACAAATTCAGTGAATGTTGTATTAATTAACAATACACACACAGCTGCTGAAGTGCATTTTGTGTAGCATTTTTGTTTTTGTTTTTTACACTACCCTCCTGATGTCAAATGTCCTGATGGACATATTGCTTCACGGTGACACACAACACAGAGCTGTATTAATTATTAATTTATATGAGAACTTATCAACACCTCAAAACTTACAATATTTGAAGCAATCTTTTGGTGAAACATCTGGAGAAGATTGATTGTTTGTTTTTTTATCTTTTTTCACCTTTTTTCCCCCCGCCTTTTTTTCATGACACTAGACATAACAATGGCAAGATAAATATGTATATACATACATGTATATGTCATACAGTGACTATTTCACCACACTAAACATACAAGTGGCAAGATAAATATATATATACATATATGCATATGCCATACAGTGACTATTAAGTATGTGAGTAGCTAATCTCAGTAGGGGGATATATCAAAATAACAAGCATTGTATAACATGTGCTTTACAAGAGACTAAGACAGACACCAAACAGAAGACAAAGACAACACACACACACACACAAGCAAGCAACGATAGAAAATATATATACCTTAATTCATCTTGCACTCTGGTGAGGCAGACAGGAAGAGAGAGGGGGAAGGACAGAGAGGTAAGAGAGGTGAGAGAGAGAGAGAGAGAGAGAGAGAGAGGTGTATACACATGTATATAATTATATGCTATCTGTCAAGTGTGTCAATAAGTATTATCAAAAGACTTAATACTTAATTGGTAATATTAATAGCAAGGCTGAGTAAAAACAAAAGACTCCTGAAAGGAGTGAGCTACTCATGGAAGGAGTGAGCTGTACAGCATCCACTCAGCATGAAATGTTTTTAGTCTGCCATTTAACGTATAATAATATTTCTCCAGAACAGCTCTATTCTTCGAAAATCTAGTAAAAACATTTTAGGTGTGGGATGGCACCATGCAGCTTTGAGATAAAAATGTTGTATTTAGCTATAAGGATACACAAATCCAGTATTCTGTCAGTGACCATATTCGCTTAACTGCCAAGAATAACAAGCACTTTTCAAAATATTATATCATTGCAATGTGTGATGCTGGTATGAAGCCATCCCTGTACATCAAACCTGTAGTCTTGGATTTTGGGGCAGTCCCAAAACATATGTAACAAAGTTTCTTCAGCATCTTTGCAGAAGACACAGACAGGTGAATCTACAAGCTGTTGCTGAAATAGGAAGCGGCCAGTGGGTAGCAAATTATATAACAGTTTGTACTGGAACCACATGAGACATTTCTCACGTGTAGTCCTGAAAATTTTATCGAAGACTGCCTTAGTATCAATTTCAACAGCAAGGACTTTGTTCCATTTTTCTATGCACTTTGGTGTCTCACTACTCTTTACAAGGCATGAATAAATATCTTTAACACTAGATTTGTACAAATATCTCCACACAAATGCATCACCAATAACAAAATTCTCTGTTACATCCAAACCCAATCTTCTTTGATAACATTTGACTGCAGTAAGTATCCCTTCATACAACAAAAAATCAGTCCTGACATTGGGAAAGTTTGCTTTAAATTCATTGTAGGATAGGTATCCATGTGGACCAAAACAATGTCCCAGGGAAACAATGCCACAGTCCATCCAATTTCTAATACATACAACCCTTTTTCCTCTGCATATATTAACATTATAATATAGACATTCTGACACAAAATCATCAAAAGTTACAGGTGTACATTTGGCAGACATTTTTTGTAGTGTTTGAATACATCAAACCAAAAAGGGGTTTTAACTGATAAATATGTAGGCAAATTCACCACCTCGTTGTTTTACATTCTGAATCAGTGGACACATTGCTTGTAGGATTTTTGAAAGTTTTCCATCACTCATGTAGAATACGTTTAAGCCAACTGATTTTCAATGCAGCCAGGAACGATTTTATATCAACCATTTTCAACCCACCAACTTCATATGCTTGACACATTATTTTATCATTTTTACCATTCCAAAGAAAATTATACAAAAGCTTATTTAATTCCTTCAAAAAACTCTTCAGGATCTGGGAGGTTCATTGTTCAGTAGGTGGATAATTATTTTGGAAATGACTGAGGATTTTATTACTGTTATCCTCCCAAAGGGGGTAAGATTTATTCTAGACCAGGCATTTAGCACTTTCTTCATTTCATTTAGATTGTTTTCAAAATTTCAACAATTACATGGAAATGCAAGAAGCTGCTGCCATGAGAATGCAAATGATATAATTTGATCAAATCAGTTCACACGTGTGCGCGCACGCACACACACACACACACACACACTTAATCAAATAATTAATTGAGTATACCCAAGTAGCAATATGGTAATGTGTTACTACAAAATTCCCACACTAAACCAACACATAATAAATAAGCAAAGGACTGTGTATATAAAACAATACTTTGTAAAAATAATTAACAGCAATCACACTGCAGTGTCATAGGATATCAGGCAACATGTTTAAATAACATCATCATAGAACATGTCTGCTTCCAGTAGCACTAATTAACAACAACCCCCCCCCCCCCACCCCCACCCACCCTCCACACACACACATGTGCATGCACACCCACACATGCCCATACCCTGAAACAGACCTTTACACATTTAGGTCAGTCCTTCCTACCAATAGCCCCTCCCCATTTTGTCTAGTCAATCTACAGTTTCGATTGAAAAAGCAAACAAAACAGCTGAATCTGGTGGCATTTGCTTCCCAAAAGTATGCTTATTGTCACATATAAAATAGGACAACCAAAGCCTAGTAGAACATGTATAATTTTTTATTTGAAGCTGTGAAAAATTCTCCTCATAAAATATTCAGACCATTTTGGCCTCCAGTAAGCAGATTATCATTTGTTTCTGTGTCTCTCACGCCGGACATCACAAAAATAGCCACATTACATCATAATTATTCTTTAGCTTCTGGTATTTTGCATAACATTTTGAAAGCATGTTGACCTAGATGTGCATTTGGTAGGTTATTCAGAACAAAACAGCAAATTTTTCAATGCTTGAACAGTGTCGATGCTGCCATATTGGGAAAGGTCTGTGAGTTCAGCTCTGTTTATGCATTGAAATGGAATAAAGTTCTAGACAGCCGAGATCACATAGGACGAATGGATTGTTTTTGTAAGTGGTTGATGGTCCTTGTTGATTTACCAACTGGCTGTAGCAGACGATTATTGTTGCCCGAGTACAATGTTTATCTTTTAATCTGCTTTGTGGAAAGTATGGTAACACATTCTAATCACAATTCTTACAAAGTTAGCATGACTGGTCTGCTGGGGGTAAGTAGTGAAGGGTTCTGCGGTAAGCTCTAAGCCCCCTTCTCTCATCACAGACTTTGTGTCTGATCATTTGAGTCTGATGAATGTAATTTCTTTCATTTTATCGCATTATGATTTAAGTCTGAAGTTAGCATTGAAGTAAATGTTATTTAGAAGTCATTTGTCATCAGTAGGGGCACGTCATGAATTATTTTAACGGTTTTGTTTAACGGTTTCGTTCGAAAGTCAGCTGTCTTTCGTTCCGCTGCTCAGCTTTAGTTTGTGTAGCAAACAAGAAAGTCACTTTTCAAGTTTCTTGTGTGGAATATTAGTTGAAGCATTCTGACTGGCTGAAGCTTCTCAGAAACTTCTGTTGTTGGTGTGGAACATTTCTCTTTCTAAAAAATGTGCATAAAGAACAGTGTGCTACCATCTCAAATGCAAGCAACCCATTGACCAGTTGTTCCACTGAGCACACTATAATCAAGTAGAGTCTTGTTTGCATACCCTTCATTTCCATAGTGCATGGCATCTCAGTTAAACTCTCTGTTTTTTTTTCTTTACATTCTTTCTTAATGCCAGTGCAAACACTGTGACAGTAATTATGTTGTGCAGCTTTTAGGAGGCAAAGAAGTTTAGAAGCAGTCAAAGATTCACAGCAGTAATTGATGTACCCCCCCTCCCCCCCAACCCCCCCAACCCCGAACTGCCATATATGCAAAGATGCCACACCAAAATCGCATGTTGGTTTTCCTCCAGAAACAGACTGGTGACAGGGTCTGTCCACTTTCACAAGTCTGCACTCAGTAGGCATCTTGATCTTGATTCCATACATCGCAAGACCTAACTTTAGGTATTAATGTGGCCTGAAGTCCAGCTGCTACCAGCATGCCTGCCAATTTGTAGTAAAGAACAGGAGTGATAGATAGTGATCTCTACATAAACCAGACAGTATAGTAATCTAACCTAGGCAACTGTCATTATCAGCTTTGTCTGGTCAGTTTTATGTACTAAGTTGCTTCACATTTAAAGTAATTCATCCGTTTTGCAGTCACAGAGTTCAAGGGTCAAGTTTTGTGGGGGTCAGCTGTGGATGGATAGGGATCATGGGTGGGGGATGGGCGGAGAATTTGCAGAAAAAAGAATAGCACAGCTCTGAAGAAAGAAAAAACGCCACCATCATGCAACCAAAAATATATTTTTTAAAGAAGAAAAAAAGTAGCAGTGGCTATAAATAAGTAAAACATGTAAATGTTGAAGATAAATCCCAAACATTTCAGAAAAACATTTAGACATGGTGAAAACTTGCAATAATGTTGTTTTGCAACCATCATGTGGGGTATTACACTTTACAGTCATTGGAACTGAATTTATTTACATGATGCGAAATATTTTCACAAATACGAATACTTTATTTATTTATTTATTACATGCCAGCCACATTGTATGGTAGCTTTGCTAGTGTCAAAAGGACATCTTGACCTACTTTTAATTTTGTGCATGTAGTTTTAATTATGTCTTGCACATAATTGTGATAATGTACTTTCGTTGCAAGCAGCACAAAAGGCACATAATTATGGTCATGTTAACATAATGACTCAACATTATTTTTTATGATCTTGACATAAATACAACTATGTGCTTTCATGCAAGTTGTTGCAACCAAATGTCAAAATATATTTCACATTATGGACATTATGGTGAGACAGTTAGTAATGATGTGCTTTGGACTCAACTAAGCTGTTGGACGCATATTGACACATGCGCAAAAAGACACATAATTATAATAACAGCCAGTGAACATGCTCTCATCCCTGCAGCATTGAATGAGTGTTGATTCACAGCTTTCACTGATGTTTCAAGCTGCTGCAGACAACTTTTGTCAAACTCTACCAATTTGACTTATATTTAAACTGTGTAATGTGGCAATTTTGTTGATTGTTTAAACCTACCAAGATCAATTGTCTTAACACATGTACACATATGCATGCATACACACACACATGCACGCACACATTTAAACAGTGTAATGTGGCAATTTTGTTGATTGTTTAAACCTACCAAGATCAGTTGTTTTAACACATGCACACATATGCATGCATACACACACACATGCACGCACACATGCGCGCGTGCACACACACACATACACACACGTTCAATGATCACTCTATGAATCATTCATATAAAATTATAGTAGCAACCCAGTGAATACTACTGCTGTGTGCTTCCAGAAAAGTTGGTCGCTCCAGTTTTTACATTTTTCTCAACCAGATGTAAAGAGATGTGTGAAATTTCTCATGCAAACACTTGTGGAACAGACACACAAGATGTAAACAAACAATATTTACAAAACAAGCCATGGTCCTGCACCCTTTTTGTTTGTACTGTATTGTATACAGCTGACTGTAGAAGCATTGATGAGTCATGTCCTCTAGAAGAAAATTGCAGATGATATAGAACTTGTTGGAAAAATTTGTAATGATCAAGATGCACTATATCTCAAGCAGATTGAAAACTTTGTGAATTGGTGTGATAAAAATGACTTGTATTTGAATGTTTCCAAAACGAAAGAGATGTGTATTGATTTTAGGAAGAATCAAAGATGCCCCAAACCAGTCTACATTAAAGGAGAAGCAGTGTTTTTTGATAGTAAATTGAACTGGAAAGAGAACATCAACTCTGTGCTGAAAAAAGTGAACTCGAGAATGTATTGCAGGAGAAAGCTGAGATAATTTGGAGTAAATTCAGATATGCTAGTAACTTTTTATAATGCTGTAATATGTAGTATTGTTATGTTTGGTTCTATCTGTTGGGGTGGGAATATTTCAAAATTAGAGAGAGGGAGGTTGGAAAAGATTGTAAAAAAAGCAGGTCATGTTGTGGAAAAGCCACTGGACAGTTTTAAGATTTCACACGAAAAGAGACTGTACAGAAAACTAATGCAAATAATAAATGACCCTACACACCCAATGAGACACTACTTTGATAGCAGACGTAGCAACAGGAGTGGAAGATTTTTACTTCCAAAAACAAATACAAACCGTTATAAAGCCTCATTTTTACCATCGGCTCTGTCAGTTTTTAATGGAAATTATACCAGTCATTAACTGAGTGTGTGCATGCGTCAAGACGTCTGTAGAGGATGGTGACTTTCTAAGGGAGGGTTGGGGATGTGTGAAACATGATTTTTATTTGAGTTTTAACATTTTGGTTTGACAGAGAAAGCACTATTTTAGGTAATTTTGGGTTTGCTATTAGTGTATGCAGATTGAGAGAAAGGTGGCGTATATAAGAATAAGAGTGTGTATGTGCATGTGTTTCATGACTTAGAATTATTGAGATATGTTCTTCATTGTGCAATTGAACAACAGCTTTAATTTCCCGCTGGGATGAATAAAGTATATTGTTGTTATTGTTACCATTGGCAATTCTTCAGTCAGCAAATGGGCATCCTGAAGATTCCTCCCTCCCTCCATTCCCCTTCAGAGAGAGCCATCACAGCACTAGCATCAGCTATCAGACTTCAAACTGTCAGCAGGTTGTGTTTCTAGCAAGTTTTCTCATCAGACACAATAGTGCAACATCTGTGTGAATTTGTGATTAACTGAGATAAAAGTAGGTTCTGCCCTTTTCCAGGTACAGCATTGTTCTTCCAGTAATACTTTGGGAATTTTTTTTTTCTTTTTTTTTTCCAGCTGTCACTAGTTTATGTCGTGTGACCCTTAGATAATTATAAGGTAGTGCATACATACACAACTTATTTTTGTGAAATAGCTTCCAAACATTGAGCTATGGCTATATAGAACAAAGACCAGGGTCACATCTACACATAATGTGTGGATGTTTCAGATTCAGATTCCCTTTTGTTTTCAATCTGATGATGATGAAGTGATGCTTAATGTCCTCGGATGTCAGCTGACATATTAGGGACAAGCTGAGACCAATGCCAAAGCATGGTTCAATAAATCTTTACGTCCACGGAAGCCAGAAGGCTCATTAGGACAGACAGCCCAGGACAGCCACCTCGACTCTCACACAGCTCCTGAACTATGAGTTTTCAATCTGATTCAGAGTCCCTTTTGTGTTCCCTTGCAATATGCAATTCTTTCCTGTGTACTCATGCTAAACTTTTGCTTACTTTTAAGTTTGTTGGAAAATAAACAATCTGCTGAGCAGGTGATTTCCACACAGTGCTGTCACCTGTGTGAATTTGATTAACTGAGATAAGCTAGTGCTGTCATAGACTGGATCACAATAACAGTGCTTACGACCATGTTTGGCACAAGTTTCAAATGTTTATTTTTAACAGACTAGACCAGACAGTGACTGAGAAACTGCTGTGAGTGTACCTTTATTCCATATGTGATATACATATATAGTGACTGAGAAACTGTTGTGAGTGTACCTTGTCCACAGGCCCTCTACCACTGGGGCCTGTGAAGAACTCACTTGGAGTTCCCTTTAATAATATGACTAGCATACTTGTTGAGATGCATTGATTCAGGGATGATGAAGGCTTAGTTGTACTTATCACAAAAATGATTGCCACAGTAGATTTGTATTTGTCTGGTGAATGTTCCATTTAGCCACTGATTTAGAGACTGCTGACTTTGTTCAACATCAGTTGTCTTTGTCTGTCTTTAACACTACAGGTTCTTGACATTGATCCTTTCTGGGTACCATCAACGGATGAGGAATACCTGCATTTTGGGGAGAAAGCGGACGTTGAGAATCGTGCACGGGTGTACATGAATGAGGTCAGGCGACGTAAAGGTCTGAAGGTGGATGAGAAGATAGTAGAGTTTGCAGAGAAACAACGCACACTTACTCGCAACAAATAGGTCAACAGTACCAGCAACATTCAGTTGTTTGGAAGCCCTGATAGATGGTGCAGTATGGTGCACTGAGCTGTCCATGAAAGGAGACTTTTTGTTAGTTACCAGTAACAACTGCCATGGTATTGCCTTGGAATCAGTGAAAACTGCCATGGAATTGGTGAATGGTGTGCTAAGCTCCCCCATGATAACTGCCATGGTGTTTTGCTGTGCCCTGAGCTATCCTAATGGAGTATTTTTGGTGGTGTTTTGTTGTTGTTGTTGTTGTTGTTGTTGTGTGTGTGTTTGTTTTGTGGGCGAGTGTGTGTTTTGTGAATGAGTTTGTGGACTTTGGGGGGGGGGGGGGGGAGGGGGGGGGGGCAGGAACACATTTAATACTTCATTGTCTGCTTAAACTTCAAATGTGTACTTGTCTTTAGGGGAAGCTCCAGTGGTGTACACTGATGTAATGTACATATGGAGTGTAGATCACTTTTGGTTGCATCAATGAAATACGACTGTTATGTCCTCTCCCTCAATGAGTACTAGGACAATAATGACAGTTTAGGTATTTATTGTATCCCAAAAGGACATCACTAGGGAGGGAAGGAAATGTCCAGTGCAAAGAGTGAGGGAGCAGGGAGAGAGAGAGAGAGTGATGGAAGGCTGGACTTCAATAGGCCCATGAAATCAGGCCTAATTATACCTTTAATTATACCTAGTTATGCCTTTACTATAACTACTGGTTATAACACTTCCTTCCCCCCAGATTGGAATTACACAGTGCCGATTCAGACGATACAAAATCAAAACCAAAGAATGTTTGTGGTCGTGAATGCGAGGCTGGAACGAAAACAAAACAACCAAGTGAGTTGGGTGGTTTTTTTTGTTTTGCTTCTGTTTTTCCTCTCAGCACATTCTTCAGCCTTGTCTGTGACCAGCACAGTCAGTGCTTTCAGAGATCCAGTCTTTCAGGAGGCTTCCAAGAACAGACAGGGTAGCATCGTCCTGGGCTGGACCTCTCCAGCTACAGGGCTGGGGTTGTTGTCATCACCCTCTCCAGCCGGTTTAACACCTTAGCAGGTGTGCCCGGGACCTCCGCTGTCTTGATATAACTGTAATGGTTGACTTACTTACTTACCTCCGCTGTCCTTGATGCATCATGCAGCAGCACCTCTGGTCAAGGGTGTGTGGGGGGTTACACACCTCAGCATCTCGACTCCTGGACCTAAGAGTGTTTTCAGGAGGGGCCACTGCCAGCTCTGCATCGCTGAATGGGGCCATTTCCATGGCTGCCACTAGGTGATCGATGTGAACATGGCTGATGTTGTTGATTCGAACCATGTACAACACAGGGCCAGTGCGCTGTATTACTTCACCTTAGGCCCACTTTTCCAGCCCACAGAACAGGCACATGGTGACTGTGTCTCCTGGCAGGAAACAACCTCATGGTGTTGTTATCATGAGTCTGCTGATGTTGCTGCTGCTTCTGGTGCATCACTGTCTTAGAGTCAGGCTTCACCATAGACAGGCAGGTGCGTTGCTGGCACTTGAAGAACAGCTCCACTGGGCTCACACCAGTCATGGTGTGTGGCATCGACCTGTATGCCAGTACAGTAATGTTGTTTTTACACCACTATACTTTCTTTGTCCATCATTATAACAAAGTGATCATGCCAGTTAAGCGCCACAGCTGGGTGGTTTTTGTAAATATAACCAGGCAAAGTTACTTTGAACCACACTCTAAATCGGGACGGTGATAGGCAATTTTACAGACTAAAAACTGTAAATCGAGTCTAAGATCTTGCAGCATTAGTGATCAGCGAGGAAGAGAAAGCATTTCACTGTGAATATGGAGGTCATGAATGTTGTTTTCGATGTGGTACACATTAGGTGACCAAGTTAGATCAAATCAGATAAAATTCTCTATTTACAAGGGCAGTAGATAAGCATGTGGTTTTTAACATCCAGCCCTCACCCAGACAAGGGACTATTTGAGAGAGAGAGACAGACAGAGAGACAGACAAACAAACAGAGACAGAGACATAGAGAGAGTGGTAGAGACAGAGAAATAAACCAGCAACACTGAATTTGGAAACTTTTATTAAAACAGTTGATGTGTGCACGTGACATACTACTCAACAAATGCAAAATTTTACAGTCTCGTCAGAAGTAATCAAAACTGAAAGAAAACAACGTACAACTCACAAATCGTTTAACCTACTATGAGTGTAGCAACATATATATATATATATATATATATATATATATATATATATAAAATAAAATATAAAGTAAAATTGTACGTGTATTAACAAAAATGATTAGGTGTGTGTGTAAAAGAGAGAGAGAGAGACAGACAGACAGAAAAAAAGAAAGAAAGAAAGACAGAGAGAGACAAAGAAAGAAACCAGCAACACTGAATTTGGAAACCTTTATTAAAACAATTGACGTGTGCACGTGATATACTACTCAACAAATGCAAAAATGTACAGTCTCGTGAGAAGTAATCGAAACTGAAAGAAAACAACATACAACTCACAAATCATTTAACCTACTTTTGTCGTTACATGAGTAGGTATTACTCATGTAACGACAAATACACCTTTTAGTAAAATTGTACGCGTATTGATGAAAAGGATTAGATCAGAGAGACAGACAGACAGACAGAAAGAAAGACTGAGACAGAGAGAGACAGAGAAAGAAACCAGCAACACCGAATTTGGAAAACTTTATTAAAACAATTGACATGTGCACATGACATACTACTCAACAAATGCAAAAATTGACAGTCTCGTCAGAAGTAATCGAAATTGAAAGAAAACAACGTACAACTCACAAATCATTTAACCTCCTAAACTCGTGTAACGACAAATACACATTTTGGTAAAATTGTACGCGTATTGTTGAAAAGGATTAGATCAGAGATAGACAGAGACAGAGAGACCACAACAAACATACTAAGGGACGGAATAAATATCGGTGATGCCTCAGTGATATCATATGATATATATTATACATTATGAAAGGTTAATAGACATAGCGAGGAGTGAGAATTCAGCTCAGGCCAAGTTCCCACAGTGTCATTAATCTTGGCATAGTTTACTGTAAATAACACAGGAGATTACTGCCAAAGACTGAATGTCAATGAATAAAATTGTCATTACAAAGCACAAACTATTCCGATGTAAATTATAACACATTATTTAAAACAAGCGTATAACATAATGCGTATAACCTATAAATGGAGTCAGCATGTTTGCCATTTTATATAACATGTAGTTCGATGGTCCATGTCAAAGTGTTTTAGAATAATAATAAATAATAATCATAAATTAATTTGCACAAGATGAAGAAGAAAAAGACAGACAGTTAAATGATTTTAGGTGGACGTTACTTGTCTAGCTGCGCAGTTGTGACAAAAATGTAGGTGGTCGGCAGCGATTGCCACCATCACGGTTTGTTCCACCATGTTGGGTCATGAACATTGTTCACAGTTCCTTAGTATACACACAGTTTGTTCCTCCATGTCAGGTTAACAATATTCTTTTCACCATTCATTCACCAACTAACAATGCTGGATGGGCATTCTTTTCGCTTTTACTCACCAACAAACAGATATTTTATTGCCACATCCTTCTCGCTCATCATAACAAGCCAACAGTTTGTTCTGCTACACTGGAGCGAATGGTATGTCCTCTCGCCAGCATGTTGGGTGGGATCATTGACTAAACATGAATGTGCTACATTTCATGTCTTGGCCTCTTTTGCACCCCCATCCCAGTTTTGAAAATGTTTTAATTGTGTATATAATAATGAAAGAATACAAGGAAAAAAAGCAGGCTTAATTTAAAACAGTACAATGTTAAATTATGTTTATCTACAAGAGTTTCTGCACAGCAAAATAGTGCAGTTATTTTGCAACAGTGACATAAGTCTTTAAACAGTGCAGTTATTTTGCAACTGTCACATAAGTCTTTGAACAGCAATATTTCAATATTTAACATTTAACGAGCTCTTAGGGTTCAAATTACAGGAATCTGATGAGCTCAGCAACACAGATATAGTACTTTAGTTCCTATTCAACACCAAGGCAACATTGTATTGGGACGAAAGACGCACACACAACTATAAAAAAGGAGACGCGTCATTTTAGTCAGCAATATCCAAACAAATACAACTTCATCTAAACACAATTTCAATTTCTTAAATATAAGATCAGATTTTTGACTTTGCCAAATAGATCAACCAAAACAATTTCACATGGTCACCTCAGGAAAACCCAACTCTGTCATAAGCAAATGTATATTTAAAAACTTCTCGTAAACCCCTCCCCGAGTCAAATCCACAGAATCATTCCTTACATAAACATAAAACAAAACATACATGTATGCAAACATCGAACACATTTTTGAAGAGGCAGTCCCTTCAATATTGCCCTTTTTCCAAAACAAAACAAAAGCAAACGCATGCTGGTATCATCTAATTTATTGAAGCCAGATTAAAAGAAAAATATAAAACAGGAGTGGACAGAAACAATATAAATTGAAAAACTTTACACAAAGCATTATGGCAAATATCAGTGCTATATGACACACTTACTACCAACTATCATCTCCTAGGTGCTACATAAGAGCCATATCAAAAAGCCTATCTGGATAATTTTCTGGAAACAAAATCAGAAAAATGGGCTGTTATCAGAACAATGACCAGACCGAAAGAGCAAGAGGACGATAGAGGAGGTAAGAAAGGGGAATCAAATGACAGCCCTGAGATTCCAGACAGGAAGTTGGCATCACATTTCTCCAGCTCTGGGGTGAAACAAAGGTGAAGATCTTCACTTTTCCCAAGGAGATTAACTCATTCAAGACGCCACAAAATGACGCGCTCAGCTCCTGTAGACGCACTGTTTTTGCCCGTTTAAAAAAAAACGTAGTAAATAAAGTACTAGGAATAATACAATAAACATATACATTTTTAGAAAGCTTGGGTTGTGTACTTGTCAGATCAATAATCCATACAGTGGTATCATATACCTTTCTCTGTCGCAACAGCAAAACAGGAACTGTCCAAACAGAAGAAAAAAAAGTTTTATTCTATGGGTTACACGGATCCCAATAATGAAAATGAAGTTGTTATTATCGCTGTCACTTGAGTCCGCCTCGAGATGTACTGGCACAAACTCCTCGCCAGAATCAACAGTGTTCTCTTCAGAACCACTGTCCAAAAAATCTTCTAGATCCGAGCCCTCATTCAGTACTAATTCCACAGTTTCCCTCGCTGAGTAACGCATGCTGACTCTGCGCGCTGCCATTTTGAAACGTACAACTTTCGTCAGTTTGACAAGCGTGTTACAAAATTCCAAAACAGACAAAGGAACACTCGACTGGACTAAGGGGGATTACCAAAAGTGTCCGAAATTGATGCAGTTAGTGTAATATAATTGCTTCCAGTCAACTGGAAAGTCAGTAAGACCGTTAAAAATCTTTAATTCTTACCGTGTCTAAAGATGCGGATTGTCGTCAAACGTACTCCTAAGCTCCGCGCCTTAAGACGTGGAAAGCCTTGAAAGAGTTAATCAAATCACAAGTAAAAATCTTGATTCACTGTTCATGACACACATCATTTCAGGGAAATGAAGTTGAATAAACTGAGCACGGAGAAATCCTTGGGTGAGTAGATGAAGTTATATTCTGACCTACTCCAGGCTTAAAAGAGAAAATCCTCCAAAGCTCTGATTTTCAGCAGAGGGGTCTATTTCTGTATTCACGGTGCCCCATCACGAATGATAATGTTTGCACCTAACACCAAACTGTATACATTTAAACCTAAACTATAACAATCAAATGGACGGACAAAACAAAAAGGACATCACTCTATTAGGGCTTTGACGTGACCTTGACAACCATCATGATAAACACAAAATGGGTGAATACATACCACATCATAGCCGATTACAACATTAAAACTAAACAGCTGTGAGTTAAAAGCAAATACGACCAAACAACTGAACCGTTGATAACAAAGCAAGCACCCATTACCCGAATGGGTATGTTGGTGGAGACAGAATTATACTATCTTGTTGTTTTGTGAAGTAACAGTCTAACACATTTATTATTCAAACTGCTCTTCCGATTAAGGTTGTGGCTTTACAACAATATTCTTAAGATGCATAAAATATCCCACTTTGTAAAAGCATGGTAGTGTTTTATTTATGGTAAATCATGATCACCTTATTGCATAATAGCCATTGCAAGTCTGGTCACGTGTTATGCATACTAACCAATCTAAAGCTGACTTTGTCAAGGCACACGAATACTAAGCACTTGCACATGCCACTGCGCAACAATCAAGGCCCAAACTTATTTGCATCTTCATTTAAAACCACACAGCCTGTTGATAAAACAGATGCAACATTTGCCGTCACTCGACTTACACATTATACCTGCCAACTGTATTTTCACTATGAGTTATGATCCAACAGTAACGCAAGTTATGCATAATTGGAAAAGTTCTGATAATAAAGGTATAAACTGGAATGTATGTAAGCAGCTTAGTTTCTTTCCATTCTAATGATCCCACATCATGTCATTTCCGCCAACATGATAACATCCAGTTGCAACATCCGCGTTTTACGTGTACACTCTCTTGCCAACTGACCATACAGAAGCAGCATTTGGCAGTATCATTGTCAAGAGAAGTATCTTAACAGCAGGGTTAATTAATTAATTTGTTGTAGATAATTGTTATAATTGCTTTTATTAGCACAATAACTTTTAAGAGCGGGTCCTCGGGAAGTGGCAATTTTATGTGATATGCACAGCTTGATGCCAGTGGGATTTTTCATGTTTTTTTGGGATCTATGAATGACCTTTTGCCAGGATGTTTATTTGCTGTTGTTGTACTTTGATGTTTTATGATTGGAGTGAGTGTGGTGAGTGTACTTGGCACCACAAAACATTCCTCGTGCAATCAGTGTATTGACACATGGCAATAAAGTTATATTGTATCAAGTTAAGAGTTTTCACAGCAAAATAATGCGTCTGTTTAACTAAAGAAAAACAAAGGAAACTTACCCCATAACAAAAAATGCAGAGGAGTCCTCAGCGCTTTTCACGCTGTATATGTCTAGCAACAACAACAACAAAGCAAGAAAGAAATTATTAAACACATCTCTTTGGTTCAAAGCCAGGTAAAATATTTGTACTTATATTTCAAGCAATCTGGAGAACAATCTCTGCTCAGAAGCCGAGAGTCATGTATACTATTCAACAATTGTACATTGTACAACAGTACACTGGTACCATTTAAAGATACCCAGCTACGTCTTCAAACGGGGCATTTGACAATGAAGCAATGACAGAACATTTCATAAATGTTTTACAAATAATGATGGACACTTGACAGTAAAGAGAATGAAACAAACGAATATTCAAAACATATCTCCTCCAAGAATAGTGTAATTCAAGATTGTCCTTCACCCTAACAGTTGATTGGTACCACACGATGGGTATGTGAATGCGAGCATGTGTGTGTTGCTTATGCGACACAGCAAGGCATGTTAAGCAGTGCTAAGTGGCACACAATAGTAGACAACAGACTATTTTCGCCTAGAAGGATAGGGGATATAAACGGCCCATGCATGGGCAGTAGATGACATGCGGTTTGGGCACACTGTGCAAGGGAACAAAGAACACTACTTTGGCTCCCCTCTTCCCGGTAGGCAGGCTCGCACAAAGTAGCACACCAGAACCTTCAACCACCGACCTCCCCAGCCACCACCTAATTTGAAAGAGCCCTCAGCTCCCACACCAGAGAAGAGTCTACACTGGCATAGGGAGGGGTAATGAGCATTTGGGAGTATAATTGTGTATCTAATTGTGAATGAGACCTAGTGATGGGTCAAATGTTGGTAACTTGATGATGTTGATATTTTGATTACCAAAATGCTACATGCTTGAAGATGGGTCACATATATTTGTCTAGAAGATATCTGTTCTCATTGCCTAGTGTTTAGGCAAACTTACTATAACAATGCGGGAATACTGATGTACATGTCATACTAATCAGTTAAATATCATGTGTGGATACATATGTGCAGTGTCAACATGTGTTCGGGTGGTCCCACCAAGGCAAGTGCAAAGAGCACGGAATTGTATGCAATTGTATGCAAGGGACCACCAATCATTAAGCGGTTTAATTTCTGGCACTTTATAAATAAAGTTGCCCTTTTTCACTCACAGTTGTGTGTTGGACTTGATGTGTGGCATAAAAGGTTTTATGTGAATGAAATTATATATATATTCTAACACACTGTCACTGGTTACGTATTACTAATTACGTTAGTTTGTTGTGCGTAAATATAAAGAATTTGTTACAAGCTGGGCTTGCTTTGCTTTGCTGTGTGTGTGTGTGTGTGTGTGTGTGTTTGGTTGTTGTTGTTTTGTGGTTTGTTGTTTTACATCACTACTTATTTTTTATTATTATTGAAAAAAGAATTGTTTCTGGTTTTTTTGGTACTGAAAAAAAAATATTAAAAAAAATAAAAAATAGATTTGATGTACGTTTGTATTGTTAAGCGCTATCGGCCATAAGTAGGCACTGGATACAGTTCTTATTTTCAGTATATCATTTAGTATTATTTTCGGATTGGTAAGCCAAAAACGTATTCAGACCAAGCGCACAATTTGGATTCCTGCAAAGAATGACGAGGAACACCGTACATGCATAAGAAATGTGCCACCACTATGTGGGCAAAACGTCATGGTTTTCGCACAGCAGTGAGAGAAAACTGAGGAGAAGTAAACATGGTGCTTAACATCCACAGAAACCATGAGGCTTATTAGGGACAGGGAGAAGGGGGCATGAAGGTGGGGGAAGAGGGAAGGAGATCATACCTGTCGCTACACTGTCACCACCAGAATGATTTCTGCAGGCAGCAATGAGAGCCATTTTAATGTTTCAGCAGGAAGTGATGGACAGTCACAAGACAGTGTCCACAAACCACAACCTTTTTGAAGAGAAAGGAGAGCCGAAGCTGTATCGAACCGAGGTCCTTCTGCTTACCAGCCTAACACCTTACTGCTAGGCCAAACCGGCTCACAGACTGAGGAGAGGAGAAGTCAGTGACTTGCTTTTCATGCAGAGACCAGCTCCTGATAAAAAAAATAATTCCTCGGGCCCCAATATCTAAGAAAGGCCATAATAGAGCCGGCCAGCAACTAGGGAAACGGGCCCAAATCATCAATCAAACATCACAGACAAAGAATAAGTTTGGCTTTAGTCATACACTTTCATCACCGATTTTGTGTATCTGCATCTGTACCGTATCTGCATCTGTACCGGCAGACACCTTGATACATCAACACAAGGCTTTGGTCCACATAAGACCCACAACTAACAGCATATATTTAAGTAAGAATCAAGGTTGTGGCTGTACGAACAACCTTGTTGATTGCATGTTGGATACAGTAACACATTACATGTAGTATAAACAAGCCATCCAAATTTGAGACAAAAACTCCACATTTTACAAAACACACAGAATCACGTTTTGCTTTGTTTCTGAGGTGCTAACAGAATTACATGCAGTGAAAACGATGCCACGAAACTCATAACAATTTTGTGCTACCATTCAAGAACTTGAAACATGTACAAAACTACATTGCAAATGCAGATGAAAAGTTTCTTTCTAGTGTATTATATTCACACACTTGAAATCTCTGCGAGAATAACACAAATCATTAATTATTTTTTAAATCTGAAACGTGATGACAGTACTAACTGAAATGAAATAGTTAAAATGGCTAAATGATATTAACACTGATTTGAGCAAAGATATCACTGAAACTGAGATCCAAATGACTGCCATGCAAACACTGACATGAGGGTGGCAGGGAAATATCACAATGGCTGCCCAATGAACAGTTAAAATTCACACAAGGTTTGGGGAGAAAGGTTTGTTGAATGTTTTTTACTCATGCATTTATAAGTACGTCCTTTATAAAGTGTGTGGTTATAAGTAACTCATAAGTAAACTGTAAAATGTGAAAACAATCAGAATTAACAAGAACCAACTTTAAGATACCGTATTTAAACAGAAACAGGGATAATAAATAATGGCACAAGCCTGTCTGAAATTACATGAAATGCATTACAACCATCCCTCAAAATTGAACTGGATGTGGGGTGGGAAAGGTCGTTAAGGCTAATGCAGACTGGATGATTGGGGTGGGACGGGCTATCTGACATTTAACACTAAGTCAAAAACAAAGGCCATACTATCATCGCAAAACTATCATCAGGCAGTAGAAAGTAAAATAACTGATACATTGCTCTTGACACTCGTCACATAATGATTGATGGTTACTGCAGAAACAAAGGTGAAAATCCCTGTCGATAGGCAATACATGAACAGATGTATTCCGACTACTTCATGAGGTAAGCTTACCTTTGATAGCCAAGGATTTTCAGAGAGGACTTTAATTTCTGCTTCTGCAGTACTCCACCACAGGAAGTATTGGACGAATGGTCAGAAACATTAAAATTGACCGCAGACTTTGAGGATAAAAACAAAACAAAAAAGCCACCACGTTGGGCGCAGAAGGAACGTTCGCAGGAATCAGATGTATGCTTTCTGATGACTGCAGAAGAATGTCTGAGGAGTTTAATGTTGGCCTCAGGCCGAATGCTTAGAGAAAACACAAAAGTGCCTGGCTTTGACAGCAGAGGGAATGCTCGGAAGAATGAACTCACATGGGTAGATTGAAGCAGATCCCAGCTAGCTTTAATACACGTCATCACAAAGCTTAAAATATTCTAACTGAAATGACGTGGATGCCTGGTAGGAGGTCTGGCAAGAGGTCCCTGCATGGATTTTCTTTATGTCTGGTCTTCTTCTGTTCCATCTCTCCAGAGAAAAGTCCACAATTTCTTTTGTCCTCGTTACCAATTTTGTATCTCAAAAAGAAGAAAGGAACACTCAGATTTACACTCTAAATGGGAAAATAAACATTCAAACAGAGAGAGCGATTTTGACTTGTTTCAGAAAATTTCAGAAAGCACACACAGTGCATAGACAGTTGCTGGAAGTAAGATACATGAACATTTGGAATTGTCTCTCATGAGATGAATAAGGTGTATGTGAACTCAATCAGCTAAACTGAACTGATTAAACTGAAATAAAAACTCTGACCACCCAAATTTACTTCTCTCTCTCTCTCTCTCTCTCTCCCCCCCCCCCCCCCCCCAACACACGCCATTCACTGAGGACCTCTAGGTAGAATAAGGTAAGGATTTATCCCATACCAGAGAAGGTAACCGTAATTGCAGTGGTCTTTCTCTCGTGAATTATGGGTTAAAAAGATTCTCTCATCCTCCCCGAGGCCTTGAAAATCCACCAAATTAATTCAAACGGGTATAAAATGCTCGATGTAAGTTATCACAAAGAAAGGTTTGAAAGATCTCGCCCAAAACAACCTCCGAGAAAGAAGAGTACAGAGAAAATGCTCGGCCAAATATCTCCTTTGAATGTTTACGCGAGTCAAAACTGATCAAACTGCTGTAACCATGACAAAAATAATTACTGCCCAACATCCCCCATTGTTCTGATACAGGAGCTACTGTGCATACATATGTTTTATTGTTAATATGCATACTACACTTGCCATTTCACGGTCCGCGAGGAAGTGAAAGCGGCTACCAAGCAAAGACGCATCACAAATTCCATTAATAGGAATACACTCGCAGCAGTTTTTCAGTTGAATAATGGTCTAATTTGCTGAAATCAACGTTTGAAATTTGCATGAAAAATGCCGTGGACAGGGCCATTTCTTCACATTTGATATTTTGTTACAAACATGTCTGGAAAGCATGGCATCCGTCTCATGGGCCATCTTTTACTGGCTCTTCATTGAACCAAGGGAACCAAGATGGCTGGAGTGTCCCAGGGCTGCGCAACACTGACATTTGTTCTTTCTTGTGGACTATATAAATGAGATCTTTCAAAAATCGAAGCCAAAAGCTACTTCTAGAACAGCTAATTGAAGCTTGTAACATTTGCACTTTCTACATCTTCATGCCAACATGTGTCATCGTCTTGGGGCCGCCTTTAAAAAGTTACAGATCATCAGTTCATTTCAGTTTCATGGACATGACTTACAAGGGAGCTGTCATGTGAATCAAGCTGTTTTAGGTGATATGCTACGTGTCTATACACATAACAAAACTTGTATTCATCTGGAAAAGAACTTGTAAGTTTTTTTTATTGCCGTGGCCTTGAATTTTGACCATGTTCACGTTTTAGTTTATCACCAAATAAGTCCGAAAGATCTCATTTATATAGTCTACAAGAAAGAACAAATGTCAGAGTTGCGCAGCCCTGGAACACTCCAGTTATCTCCCCTAAATAAAAGCCATAGTCATGAAAAGTATTTTATGCACATACAACCTTATAGTAACATACAAAGCATGCTGGCTTGAAAACATATTTACATGCTTGGTATTAATAAAGTTTGATCTATTAATGATAGATAAAGCACGTCTCGACGCCTAGCACTGTACAAAAAAACAATAACAACAAAAACTTGAAAACCATCACCCACACACATGTATACATGCGCAAAAAGATGTAAAATCACACATATAGTATCATGCATACCACAACATGACAAATACCACCACTGAGCGAGGTGTTTGATCGGTAACACTGAGAAACCTCACAAACCATTCGATACACATACCAACATTCGTCCAACCCTTCATCACAGTTTTGCAGCAATGGAATTGATGATTCAAACGCACACTGTTCCCGGCACAAATGTATAACTTGTACAACGTCCCTTTATGCTGGCTGGGCGTCGCCATAATTGTAAACCACCACTTCCATCACATGAGAAAGCTCATACACAGATAGCCTATACCTGCCGCTGTTGGCTACAGTTTGTGATATTTCTTTATTATAAATGACAAATTCCTTAATTTCAAAACCTTTTGTAATATTTTCTCCAAGAGTCTCAAATGTGTCTCCAGTGATCACCTCTGATGGCATAGGAGCTTTTATCAGTTAGAATCAATTAATAATTATGCAACAGAAGTACCTTTCTACTTCGAAATTGAGCTCCTTGGGAAGCAGCCATGTTTGCTTGCTCTCTGAGATACCATGAACAGCAGAAAAAAGACTGGCTCATGATGTAATAGACACACATGCTGCCCTTGTTCATGACGTCAAAGATAGGCTACCAAATATACAATAGCAGCATCTTCTCGTGACATCAATTTCAAACGTTGATTTAAAAAGAAGATAATAAACTAAACTTAGATCATAAATCGACCGGAAAACTGATTGGGGTGGATTTTATTAGATTTAAAAAAAAGAAAAGGTTTATGCCATTCCTATTGATAGGATGCTTCTTCGTTTGGTGTCCCTTGCTAGACCAGACACAGGTTTACCAAGAAAACAGCTCGGAATACTATCTTCCCCACGCCACTGTACCCATGAAATAAGTCAAGGTCATAAAAACTGGTATAACTAATCAGTTGAAATTTTCACTTGTGCCATCAGCAATTTCTATGTTTAAAAGAAGTTTTGACTGTAAGCAAGATGTTCGGAGTACATGTGTGTGTGGGTGTGAGTGTGCATGCGTGCATGCGTATGCATGAGTGTGGCCATGGATGAGTGAAAGTGCTGTGATACACATGTATATTTATATGCTTTGGTGGGGGAGGGGGGGGGGGGGGTTGATATTGTATAATTTTACACATTGTGATGATTTATTTTAGGCTGTTTGTCAAATCGACGTTGTCCCCTTACCAGCCTAACGCCTTACTAGCTCTAAGGCCAAATCAGCTCATTTCCTGGGTTTATGTTTCGCCTACAACTGTATCCAAGTATCCTAACATTTTGAAATTAAAGTTTTCAGTACGTTGCCGAAAATGTTGTGAATTGAGAGTAGACAGGGTAGTAAGTGCAACTGAAAAGAAACCTCTTGTTTGTCTGTGCTACCACCAACAAGTTCAGGATTAGTGTCCCGTGCTGAAAAAGAAGACAGACGATGGGAGTGAGCATGAATGGCCTCTCTATGGAAGTGGTTCAAAACTGAGTGGTGCTGAAGGATTAAACTCAACGCAAAGATACGACAAAGTATGCACAAGTATTTTTCTTTATGAACCGCTAGGAAACACAAAAGCTTACAGACAATATTTTGCTCATAGAGTGAACCGCAAATCATCTAATAAGTACAACTGACCGAATACACCTGGGAACGTTAACGTCAAAAGCGCAGCTTGGATACATGAACGTACAACTTCAGTAGTATACACACCAGAGCATGAGATAAAGAGTCAGCATGGAAAGCTTTTAAAGACTGAATCACAGTTCAACTGCTTGGAACATGACCTTTGTAAAATTATCAAATACCAGAAGAGTAGTCATCATGGAATTCAACACATAACTTTAACAAACAAACAAAATTGTAAGAAAGCAGTTGCTTAGCAGCAAAACTACCTACCTCAAACACTTAACTAGAAGTGCAAATACAAAGATTCACATTCAAACGGATAAATATCGCTGTTTGTACTTTTCGCTCTCTGGTGATTTTAAATATTGATCAAGATTCAAGGATATCATTATGCAGTATTTGAATCCACTCACTTAAGCCTCTCAGTTATCCAAGAAAATGACAACATTTTCAAAGTATTCACAGAGGCAGGAAATGTGTAAACTGCCTTTTATAAATAGACTCCATAGTCATTCAAAGAATTATGGTCATGATTATGTTCATATTTGTCTTAATCACACAGTTCAAATGGATGAGATTTTGTAAAGAAATACAACATTCCCATTCACATTTGTGGCGCCGCTATGATCTTGAACTTGATCAAGGTCACCAAAAACTGGAATGAAAGAGGTTAATGGCGATTATCACAAAGCAACGTTTAAATGAACTCAAAGAGTCCCCCCCCCCCCCCCAACCCCAAAAAAAAGAAAAAAGAAAAGAAAAAAAGAAGAAAAAAGCTAATGGTAAAGGTCAGCCTGAAAACAGGTTAGTTATCTCCTTTAAGTAAACGGCAAAGTCACAAAAGGTATACTGAGAATAATCTTGTCAATATAAACTTTAAACTAGACCTTTAAACTACATTTTGCAGTTATACCTTTCCAACGCCATTGTGACCTTGAAATAAAGACCATCAATCCTGGTATAAAGGGACGGACCACTAGAAAGTCCACACAACTGCCCAAAGCTTGAAGGGTATCGCTTAAACAATATTCAGGTAAAAGCCACCTTTACGGCTCTGTTGAGCCAGATAACAGGTCAGTTATCGCCCTTGAACAATGGCGGAAGTAAAAATAATTTTCATAAAAATGATACGTCATATAGTACAACAATATAACAATATGTATAAATTATTTAACTAGATTAAATTTTAAAAAATGGAGGCAAACAAAATTGAATTAGTTGAACTGTTTCTCTTCGTTGCAACCAAGATTTCACTAAAAGCCGCAGAGGTGCTGACATTGATCATGTTTGTCGCGTCCAAAAAAATCAGAGTGGTAAGGTTTGTGGCACTACAGCTGTCCGACCAGACCGCCACAGATACACAGGCACACATTTTTTCATGAGAGTCAAAATTATTTGTGTTGATTTTGTTTCATAAGGACCACAGTTTTTTCCTGTGTCTGTAAAGAGACAGTTATTGTGGATATGCACGGATTGCCTGTAAAGAGTCAATCAAAAGAACGACCAACGTTAAATGCACAAGTATGCACTGAGTCAGTGGCCACATGACATCAACATGATCCGGATACATTCTGTGAAACAGTTTATATAACTGCAATAAAGCTGGACATCAGTATGATCCACATTTTCTGACCCACCTGCATTTATCAAAACAGAATCCATTCTGTGTAGCCACGAAGCTATTTTAATTTTGCTTCTGTCGCTTTTACTATGGGTAGCTTCAAACAAATGTTTAATACACAGTAAGCACTTTAACTGCAAAAAGAATGGCGTTTTTGTTTTGTTTGTTTTGAATTAATATATTTGTTTTACAGTTTTCCGAAAGAATCATAAAGATGTTTGTGGACAGACCTATCATTCGCCATGTGTCAATCTGGACAGCATTGAGTCATTGATTTCTTTTCTTTCTTTTAGGTTTTCACTAACTGAAGCCTTTTCAAGAGCCCTTAAGGGTCCCATGTCTGCTTTATCCACTGGATCACACGACATCATAACAGTTTACGTTATACACATTCTGTTGTGTGATAAGACAACTAGACCATCTAACGCACACCAGACACAGGTGCGCATTTCCGACATCATCGAATAAATAGTAATCCAATTTCTGACCACCACTGCCTCAGCGTATACTTTACACTCTTCACGGCGGAATCTAGATGACAAACACGCACTGTCGTTTTGCGCTTGCCTCTCTTATTTTATGTTTGTCACGCTGGACATTTTGTAGCATGAAGCGTAAAAGTAGCTAACTTGCATATTCAGTTCCAACTTTGCCTGTTTCCAACGCCTCACGCTGGACAATTGATGACCTCGTACTCTAGGAGGACACTGAGTGCAACAAAGACGACGTACAGGACCATCATGATGCAACCCAGCAGCTTACTCATCCGCCACTTATTTATAGCGATGGTGGCAATGACGGCCAAAAGCATGACGAAAAGTAGGATAATGGAACACAGTAGCCCTCTGCTGCTCACTCTGTACGCGTCTCCGCCGTTCACTGCTCCATACAGGATCCAAGGAATGGGCAATCTGCACACACAAATCCACACATCCACAACTGAGACAAGACAAAACCTCAAATCACCGCATACACATTTCAAATGGAAACGACAGCCAATGAATGGAGAAAGAGAGAGAGGGTGTGTGTGTGTGTGTAACATATATCATGCAAGTACAGTCGAATACGCTTAAGTTGTGCAGAGATTTGAAACACTGACGGAAGTCAGCTGGGGTGAGGTAGGGGGTGTGGTAGGGGCTCAGATTGGCTAATGCGAAGCCGGTAGAACAGGCAAACTACACGGGGGCCATAACTATGAATCGGGCCTAAAGCCGTCGGCCGGCCTACATTTCAGTTAAGGCTATTAATAGGCCCCAGAATGGTAGTCATAGACCGGGACTATGCAAAGGCAAAGATTATAAATACATTTATAATCTTTGACCAAAGTCCAGGGCGAACATCGGGCCTAAACAGCTGAACTAAAGGTCGCAGGCCTGGGACTACGACTGCTTTTAGCATTGTTATGCTTGGAAAGTTGATTTTTGTTGCTTTGTGTGTGTGTGTGTGTGTGTGTGTGTTGCTGTTGTTGCGGCTCTACGTCTGAATCCAGCTTCTCTGTTTATTTCTTTGTCTTTTTGATTTTTTTTATTAAAAAGAAATCATCAAGACTGTACATTTTGATTGTTTCTGTTTTACTGCTGGAACACTCACACGACGTGGTATCGACATCTTCCGTTTACTTCGTCAGATTAGTACTAGATGTTCACTGACCCAGCAGCAGTGGCAGTTGATGCCTTCTCCATATCTTGGAGAGAAGAGTTATTTTATGTTTTCCCTCCTTTCAGTCATCCAGAAATACAACTGGAACGAAGTGCTGGAATATTGGTCCTCTCAGACTGGCCTACACAGCCATGGTACCCTGTGGGGCATCGCCTTCTCCAAGCCCCACCAGTGAAACTACCCTGCAGACCCAAGACACTTCATTTGCCCAGCAAACCAGAGGCAGTTCATCACCTGATCGAGAAGAGCTAGAGGCGCTTGCATCTTCTAGTCTGCAAGATCTCTAGAAGAGTTTCAGACAGTCAGGAATGAATAAGGATGCAACTGACTTATTGATAAAATCCTGCAGACCCAATACAGCAAAATCCTATGAGTTACATCAGACGCTGGAAACACTACGTAGATAGAAACAAAATAAAAAATGCATCCCACATAAATGTAGCAAATTTCTTGGCGGAACTGTTCAAAACAGGGGCCCGTCACAGCACAGTTAATATAGCTAGAAGTGCTGTCTCCGCATATCTGAATAGATCAGGAAATTATTAGGTAGGATCTCATCCAGTGATTTGTAGACTTGTGAAAGGGGTATTTGAAAGCTGACCTTCTCTGCCCAGATATGCAGAGACCTGGGATGTTGATACTGTGACTGATCACTTGTGTAGATTATGTTGAATTACTTTGATTTGTGTTGGTTTTATGTAAAACGACACTTCCGCCCACCACTGAAACTGAAAGGACGCTGATTAAAAGCTTGAACTTTGAGGACGGCTTCCAGTCTCTGTATGCATGAATGCCATGGTATCAGAAGCGACACCCAGCTATGAACTTTGATTCTACAAACGCCTGCATTCAAGCAAAAAGGTACAAAACGAAAGTGATTCGGCGCAGCGGTTGCTCATTTACGAATTGTGTCCTCCGACAACTGCAACTGTGGAGAGGTCAAAACAGTAAAAGCGGTTTTCAGTACGTGTTTCAGTGGTTAGAACTCTTTAGCATAGCAAGACCATGGAAGCCTTACGCAAGCCAGCGCCTTTGTCTTTCGAAGGCAACGTTGCTGAAAACTGGAATCTGAATTTGACATTTTTGTAGAGGCTGCCTACAGTGACAAGAATGACCGTACAAGAGCGTATATTTTGCTGAACTTGGCAGGCAAGGATGCCATTGAAAAAGCGAAAACGTTCACATATGCTGAGGTGAGGAACGAAGATGGTGGCATCATTCAAGCTGCTGAAAGTCAGTCGAGAAAGTGTCGCAGTGTTGAAAGCAAATTCCGCGAACTGTGCAACCCACTGACTAATGTGATCATTGACCGACACAAGTTCAACACCAGGTTTCAGGAGGCATCGGAACCTGTTCAGAATTTCATCACAGCACTGAAGATCCTGGCAGACACTTGTGAATTTGGGACTTTAAAAGACTCTCTCATTCGTGACAGAATAGTTTGCGGAGTGTCATCCGATGCTTTGCGAAAGCAGCCGCTTAAAGAAAGAGACCTGACTCTCCACAAGGCTGTTCAACTCTGCCAGATTCACGAAAGTGCTGAAAGGTACAGCAAGGAAGTCTCAGAGCAGCAGGAAGTTAATGCAGTCAGACAACAAGCCAGCTCTGCCACAGTCCGTGATAAAGCATGCATGTACTGTGGAAGTTGTCATGCACTGCAGAAGGAACTCTGCCCACCATTTGGCAAAAAGTGTTCTTCGTGCATGAAAATGCATCACTTTGCCAGAGTCTGCAGGTCAACACGGCAACGCCGCGTGAAAAGAAATGTCAGCATTGTTGACCATGACGAAGCCGATATGCTCCAAGAGGATGCTGATATTCATGTCATTACACAGACAAAGATCCGAAATGAAATTTACTGCGCGGCGAGAGTCAACACTCATGAAATCAGGTTGAAAACAGACACAGGGGCAAAATGCAACGTTCTACCTCTTGACCTTTTTAAGAAAGTGCAGAAGAAGGAAACGATCAACAAGGCGAAAGCAGTCTACCTGGTTGCATACGGAGAAGAAAGATTTTCAACTCTTGGCACGGCTGACCTCCAGTGCAAGATTGGAGACACAACACGTCTGCTCACATTTCAGGTCCTTGACAGACAAGCGACTCCGATTTTAGGCCTCAACGATGCATTGCAGCTGAATCTTGTCAAGCTGGACAAGGCTGTCTATGAGGTGGATGCTGATGCAGAAGATGCATTCCGTCAGCAGGTCGTCACAGAGTATGCTGATTTGTTTGATGACCAGTTGGGGAATCTTGCAGCCTGATACACAATGAGAGTGGACAAAAGCGTCACTCCAGTCGTGAAACCAGCAAGAAAGATTCCCCAAGCCATGGAAAAGAAGGTCAAGGAAGAGCTGGGCAACATGGTGAAGAAAGGCGTTATTGTGCGAGAGACTGAACCAACAGAGTGGGTCTCACAGATGGTAGACACTAGAAAGAAGAACGGAGACGTACGGATATGTCTGGATCCCAGAGATTTGAACAAAGCTCTCAAACGACCACATCATCCCATGCGTACTGCAGATGATGTGGCCTCCAGACTAGGGAATGCGAAGGTCTTTTCAACGTTGGATGCGAAGGCTGGATTTTGGCAGATCAAGCTCGAAAAACAATCCTCTCTACGTACAACGTTCAGTACACCATATGGGAGGTACAGGTTTCTCCGCATGCCCTTTGGCATCAACACAGCATCAGAAGTGTTCCAGCAAGCCATGGAAAGACTTTCTGAAGGATATCCATGCGCAGTCATTGTCGACGACATCCTCATCTGGGGTTCTACTGAAGAAGAACATGATGCTAACCTCAGAAAAGTCCTGGAGAGAGCTCGACAGATTGGCTTGAAGCTGAACCTCAGCAAATGCAAGTTCTGGGCGAGAAGCGTCTCCTTCGTGGGACACACGTTCACGGATGAAGGTCTGAAGCCTGACACAGAGAAGACGGATGCAATTCGAAACATGCCAGCACCAGAAAACCAAGCAGCTCTTCAAAGGTTTCTCGGAATGACAAACTACTTGAACAAGTTCATCAAGGTGACTACAGTGAAAAAACAGCCACACTGCGAGAGCTCCACAACGATGTCGTCTGGAACTGGACTGAAACCCATCAGCAAGCATTTGACAGACTGAAAAATGATCTCACAAATCCTCCTGTGCTGAAATTCTTCGATGCAGGAAAGCCTGTGGTGTTGTCCGTTGACGCGTCCAAAAACGGGCTTGGTGCTGCTTGCCTCCAGGACGATGCTCCAGTAGCCTTTGCTTCAAGAGCTATTTCCGATGCAGAAACCAGATATGCACAGATCGAAAAGGAACTCCTTGCGGCCGTGTTTGCATGCAGAAAGTTTCATGACTTCATCTATGGTCGCAGAGTGACCATAGAAACTGATCACAAGCCTTTGATCACCATCGTGAAGAAGCCACTTCATGCTGCCCCAGCACGCTTACAGAGAATGCTTCTTCAGCTTCAGAGGTATGACCTACAGTTTGTCTACAAGAAGGGAAAAGAGCTTTTCCTTACTGACACCCTCTCAAGAGCATACCCGGATGAACCCCCAGAAGAGACAGAATTTGAGTACGACGTCATGACAGTGCTATCCATCTCAGCAGACAGGATGACCGAGCTTCAGCGAGAAACTCTGGCAGATGCAACCATGCAGAAGCTGGCAAAGTTCATCAAGGAAGGCTGGCCTGGGCATGAGCGAAGTGTTCCACCTGACGTAAAACCCTTCTTTCCTTTCCGCGACGAGCTCGTGACTGAAAATGACGTCATCCTGAAAGGACAAAAGGCAGTGGTGCCCAAATCTTTGCAGTCGACATACATCGCCATCTTACACAAGGGCCACATGGGTGCGGACCGCACCAAACAGCTTGCCAGCGATGTGGTCTATTGGGCAAAGATGCGACAAGACATCAAGAGTGCTGTTTCTGCACACAACAGTTGCAAAGCCCATCTCCAGAAGCAACCCCTTATCAATCACCCCGTCCCTAACCTTCCCTGGGCAACTGTTAGAGCAGACATTTTTGACTGGAACAACCACCAGTACCTGGTCATGGTGGATTCCTACTCTGGCTGGTTCGAGATGGATTTACTGCCTGACAGCTCCTCTCGGACAGTGATCTCCAAGATGAAGCGCCTGTTTTCGACTCACGGCATTCCAGAGAAGCTGTTGACAGACAATGGCAGGCAGTTCGTCAGCCGTGAATTCGAGCTGTTTGCCAAGGAATGGAACTTTGCACACATTACAAGCAGCCCATACTATGCACAGTCAAACGGCCTGGCTGAAAACGCTGTCAAGCAAGCAAAACAGCTATTGGAGAAATGCAGAAAAGATGGGTCTGATGTTCAGTTGGGACTCCTGAACCTGCGGAACACACCAAGAGATAGCATGGGTTCTCCAGCCCAGCGTCTGCTCTCCAGACGCACCCGTACCACACTCCCGACATCAACGAAGCTGCTGAAACCCAAGCCACTGAGCACGTCCAGGGTTTCTACCCAGTTGAAGACAGTCCGCCAACAGCAGAAACAATACCACAAGTCAGCACATCAGCGGCCTTTGAAACCCAATGAAGTAGTACGCATGCAGACAGACAAAGGCTTCCAGAGACTTGCAGTGGTGAAGTCAACTCGAGACAGTCCCAGGTCATACATAGTTACTTCTGATGGAGCAGACTATGTTCGGAACAGACGACATCTTCTTCCGGTCAGTGAACCCAGACCACAGACAGCTACGCAACCGGTCTGCAACACCCACCAGTCGGCGATGGAGCCCCTGCAACTGAAGGTCAGAAGCAGCAAACTGTGCCTCTCCCTGGTTTCAGACTCAAGGAACATTCACGGCTAAATATATTTCCCGCGCATCGCATCTCATGTAACCACTCTTTCCCATCAGTAGACTCGAAATAATCCCAATTAAACTTTACCTTCCAGGTAAGTCTCGTTTAATTTCTTAATTATTGAAGGAAATCTAGCCGTAATTGCGCAGGTATTGTGCTATTGTATGGCAACCCCGCGTCAAAAGCGACAACAGTCTCCAACCAGGATTGTAAATACCGAAACACCGCAAGAACCAACCAACGGACGCTCATTTGGACAGCTGACGTCAAGAAGGTGAAGGCGGAACTTCAGAAACATGGATTTATCGTACCCGCTACGCTGTCTAAGAAAACACTTCTTTCTTTTCATGAGTGATTTATGTACACAGACGGTCAGTTATACACTGCAAACTATTTGAGCACTGGCACGTCACTGCTCGACAGGGCGCCTACAGCTTCACCTGGGCATTCCGAGGTTGAGGTTCCTGTACCCACAGACAATGTCACAGATACGGTGTCCAACAACGTACCTGGCACTTCCGCACAGGGCAGCGGTACCGGCAGCACAGTAATGGCGATTTGTTATACGAAGTGCTTATCATGTGACCAACAACACGCAATAACAGCAAGTCATTAAGATGCCGAAGAACCATACTGCTCCTTCATTTCTCGGGGCATTCCTTCGCATCAGAGCAGCAACAACCGCAACAGCAGCTGGAGTCCTAGACCTTCTAATACATACCCTCATCCTCGGCCGATGGTCGTCAGATTTCTACATCCGTTACCCAGTCGATGACGACCATCTGCGTACAGACGTTCTAAACCAGGAATGGAAGGCTCGGTTCACGCAGAGTTTCTAATCGTTTTTTACTTTAGGTCGAAGTGTAGAAAGAAAAAAAAAGCAAATAGTTACGAATTGTCCTAGACCTTCTAATACAGACCCTCATCCTCGGCCGATGGTCGTCAGATTGCTACATCCGTTACCCCGCAGTCGATGACGACCATCGGCGTACAGACGTTCTAAACCAGGAATGGAAGGCTCGGTTCACACAGAATTCTAATCGGTTTCTATATAATTTATTTTTTTAGGTCGAAGGGGAAAAAACAAGCAAGTAGTTAATTGTTGCGGGGTTATATTTAGATCTGGAAGACCTTAAACAGAGTAAATCTAACGGGGATTTTTTTTTAATGTATTAAAAACAAACAAACGGTGAGGCAGAAAGTCGTACTCCCTTCGTAAAGAGCCTATTGGGTGCATCAGTCCCCCCCCCCCCCCCCCCCCCCCCCCCCCCCCCCCCCCCAAAGTATAGAATTTTCATCATGACACTTAGCCTGTGCAAACAGTTGTACTTACTGAATAGTGTACGCAGTTATAAATGTGTGGATGAGCATGTATAAACGAGTGATATTTATTTGGATGAGACCGTAGTATGAAACATGATGTTGTTTTAAAATAACTTCTGAATGTTGTGGAGGCATTGACTGGATGGTTATTATTATGTTAACTGATGCTATATTAGCGCAAATTGTATTTTATCACTATGATCATAAGTTGTAAGTGGTTTGTGTGTGTGCGTGCGTGCGTGGGCGCGCGTGTATGTGTGCATATGTGATAACTGTTATGATGCGACAGCGATTATGATTGTTTTGATGCTAGGCTGGTGTTAGCATTGTACTGTATATGTATTAGGACTTTTTATGTGTGTGTGTGTGGGGGGGGGGGGGGGGGTTACTGTCATATTATTACTATAATTCATGAATGGGTAGATGATGGGTGTCTACAAATGTAGTCGATGTAAGATGATGGGTGTCTACAAAGATGAATTGATACGAGATGTCAGTGTATTTCTATCTGTATTTAGTTGCGCGTGCACACGTCTGTGTTTGTTTTAATAGTTGTACTTTTAATGTGTTCTGCTCTTAATCTGAGTTTAAACTCATTTGTACATTTTAAAATAAGCTGAATGCATACATGCAGGTGTGTGTGTGTGTGTGTGTGTGTGTGTGTGTGTGTGTGTGTGTGTGTGTGTGTGTGTGTGTGTGTGTGTGTGTGAGAGAGAGAGAGAGAGAGAAAGAGAGAGAGAGAGAGGGAGGGAGGGAGGCTGACACTGATGCAGTGCATTGTGTTTATTTATTTATTTAATTTGCTTCGTGACCGTAATTCAAATCTCTGTATACGGAGGACGAATACGTATTCTTGATTCTTGAAGTGTGTGTGTGTGTGTGTGTGTGTGTGTGTGTGTGTGTGTGTGTGTGTGTGTGTGTGTGTGTGTGTGTGTGTGTGAATATGGGTCTCTGTTTGTGTTTGTGTGTGCCTGTTTGTCAACTGTATTCATGTATGCAGCAAACAACAAGATAGCATCCTCAGTCAAAACACTGGCACCTGGGGGGTGAACTTTCGCTCACGGGGACTGCGGACGTTCTTGGCTGTGTGTGTCGCTAAAAAGCTTAATTACTAGTTAATTAGCCATCTGATCATCCATCTGACCACACACGTACGTAGGTCTCCGTGCAGGGAATCCGCTGATATGCTTTTTAGCCAGTTTTGATGGATTGATCGGCGACTGGCAGCGCTTACAGAAATGTAAACAAACTGTTGGCAGATCGTCGGCACGTTGCCAGTGTGAGTGACGCGTTACTGTGAGGAGAAACTGTGAATATCGGCACGTTGCCAGTTTCAAATGGTTTTTGAGTAGCTTGTTCTGGAGTGATGAGCGTGATTAGTTCTTATTTTTCGAGGACCGGATTAAAGAGAAACCACTCATCAACTTCGGATGAAAGTGACGTCAGCATCAGTTCAGAAAACGACAGTAAGAAGCAGGAAAAGAAGCGCATGAACACTGTAGTAGAGGACTCTGACATGGCGGTACAGGCAGCACTAGACAACATCAGCAAACGCTTGGATACCTTGGCAACCAAAGTAGACGTCGAGCAGATGAGGGATGAGGTAAAGTGCCTGACCAAGACTTTTATGGAGAAGTTGGAGAAGCTGGAGGGGCGGTTGTTCGATACAGAGGTGAAGGCAGAAAAACTGGAGTCAGAAGTGAAGTCTCTAAAGAAAGTGAATGAAACTGCTACAGGCATGATTAAACAGCAAGATCGGAGAATCAAGCAGAATGAGAGAGAGCTGAACGACCTACAGCAGTACTCCAGGAGGTGGAATCTGCGAGTGTTTAAGGTGCCAGAAAAGGAGAAGGAGACTGCAGCCGATTGCACAGCGAAGGTGTGTGCGATCTTCAGTGCCCAACCTCAAGAACAAAGGTATTGTCATCGGGGAAGACTTGACGTATGCGAATTACCAAGTGTTCAGAAAGGCGAGTGAACATTCTGCTACGATGTCGGTGTGGAGTTCAAATGGGAAAATTCTTGCCAAGGTGAAGAACGGTCGCATTGTTAGAGTGAACATTCACACAGATCTGGATGAAGCTTTCAGGCGTGCTATGTCGGGAAATGAAATGAGTGCGGATGAAGAAGGATAGATAAAAACTTGTGTCTTGTGTCGGTGCCTGTGTTCTTGCGCTGTGGAAAGGAAGGGGCAAGGACGTAATATCTTGTTAGACCAGACTTGACTGTACAGAGGTACTACCTTTATTTGTATCGACTTTTAAATTATGATGAGTGCCCCCCCCCCTTTCTCGTCCCCCCTCTCTCTCTCTTCTCTCTTTCACTTTTGCCACCCCCGCCCCTATTTGGATTTGAATGAAAGAGCCAATACACAGAAGTTAATATCAGTTTTGTTGCGGCATTTGCTACTTGTTGTAAAAACCAGGTGATTCCAGGGGTGTAACAATGCTAACGGATTCTGTTTGTTTGTTTTTTTTTTTCTTTTTCTCTCTCTCTCTCTCTCTCTCTCTCTCTCTCTCTCTCTCTTTTCTCTGTGGGGGGAAATATTTTTGTTGTTGGGGGTTTGGAAAGGGGGGTGGGGGGGGGGGGGGGGAGCTCAGTCGTGTAGAGTTTTTATGTTAACCCGGGGGAGAGTGATGTTAAAATAAATTATATATAAATATTTTTATATATAAAATTATATATAAAATATGTGGGGTTGTGTGTGTGTGTGTGGGGTGTGTGTGTGTGGGGTGTGTGTGTGTGTGTGTGTGTTTTTGTATGTGTACCTCCTCTCTCCCTCGGGTTTCGTCCACGTCGGGGTGAACACGTGCTGGGTGAACACCGTCACGGAGAGCATGTGGAGGGCACTGCTCAAGCTGCTCAAGTCAGTGTTCCCCAATGCTGTCGTCCAGCTCTCCTCTCTAATCCCCCCACAAGGAGAGCACCCTCTGAGGAAGACGGTGGCCGCTTCAAACGCTGCCTTGGTGAAGGCGTGTCACAGTGAGCGAGTTATGCTCGCTGACCACACCGACACCTTCACCACGACCAGCGGCGCCCCCCGGAAAGCGCTCTACCGTGACGCTCTGCACCCAAGCCCCAAAGGCACCATGCGACTTGCGTGCAACGTCAAGTATATGGGCCAACCCCGACCTCCCCTTCGACCCCAAGACCGCCCTTCCCATCCGTCACCCTCTGCTAGTGGCCGAGTGCCGTTGCTGGAGACCCCTTCGTTTCAGCCACGTGTTGACTGTCCGCCGACCCCCGGGGGCAAATCCTCCAGAAAGAAGGGGCGGTGGGGGGGGGGGGAAAGCCAGGCCCAAAGGTTTCCCCCAGAAAAATGGGGGGCCAGCTGTTTTTCAACCACTCGCGGTTCTTTCTCACCACCTCCACTGCTACAACAACGGCCTGCGGACACGGAGAGCTCCATCCCACAACGACGGCCGGGTGACGCCCCACTACACCACCAGCCTCACCGCTACAGCAGAGGAACACCCCTACACCGTGATGTCGGCACCGCTCCGCCACCCTTCAGTGGCTGGTACGGAGCACATCGACACCCTCTCCGCATGTGGGCAGCGCCACCGCCGCAGTCCAGCTATGGAGCTCTCCCGCCACGTGGACGTCAGTGTACATACGGGCCCACAGCCCACCCTTCCTTCAACACACAGCAAGCCAACATCGTCCTGCACCCCCATCGCACCAGTTACTGGGGGGGTGCAGCGGAGACACTTGTGTAACGCAAGCTTGCAGTGTGTATCCAGCAGTGTGTTTTAACGGTAGTTTATTTCTGTACACACCTGACCGGTGTGTGCTTGTGGCGTGAATGCGTGCGTGTGTGTGCGCTCGATCGTGCACGCGATAAACTTATAGTTCCAGATATGAGTGCGTTACTCTTACTCTGTAACCAATACCAGAGACTGACCGACTCCGTATTACTGCGACAATCATCACTGCGCTATTGTGTGTTGCACTGCCCCGGTCGGTGACACTGACAGTCTTGTATACTCATGGCCTTGAGACAATTATAGTTTATACGTCCAGGATCCTGGTGGACACGTTGGTGTTTGTCATTTGCTGAATACTTTGTGTTTTGCACCTATTCAGGATCAAGAACAGTAGTGCCTGCTCCGTTTGCATTAACTGGTGGGCACGTTAGTATATTCCACTAACTAAATTTATACTTCGTGTTGGAAACTGTTCAAGAACCCGAGCGGCTGTGTCTGCTCCCTTTGAATAGTTAACCGGTGGAAACGTTGGGGTATTTCATTAGCTGAATAGTTTGTGTCTGCATCTGCAAGAACTCGAGCTCCCTTTGGATTGTTAATCGTGTTTTGTGTGGATTCCCTCTGCTTTGTTTTCCGAAATTTTTACTACTAGTTCCCTTTTGTTGTTGTTCTTTTTTTGTTTTCAGTTGTATGCGCCATTGTCCTCTGGGAAAAATATAAAAAAATATATGTAACATTTAAAGGAACATTTATGCAAAGGTTCAGGAGCTTTTGTGAAGTCTGAGGTGGCCCTCCCCGGGCTGTTTCCCTCCTAACGACCTTTTGGTTTCCGTGGACGAAAAAATTTTCACCGTTCTTTTGGTTGGTTCCCTTTTGTTTTAAAAATTTTTCCCTTGCCTCTGGGAAATAAGAACATTTAAAAAACATTTATGCACGCAGTGATTTGAATTCCTGCATTTTTCAGCTCTAGGAACGGATTTTTTGTCAGGGTTTAGCATGTCCAGCGACTGTCTCCGAGTCGGTCACCTTAATGTGTACCACATTCAGAAAAAAATTCATGATCTTAATGTCTTCTTTGAGTCCCATCAACTCTTCCACCTGTTCGGTCTCAGTGAGACTAGGCTGAAAAGCCACATTCCAAGTGAAGGTCTGTCCCTTCCTCACTATTCATTAATCCGAAAGGATGCTGCCAGATCGCAGCACACAGGTTTAGTTGTTTACATACATTCTTCAATCAGCAAAATTGTCCGTCGCCGTCCTGACTTAGAGTCTGAAGCAGTTTAAAGCGGGGGTGGTTAGAAATACAAACGCGCAAGTCTAGTATTTTAGTTGGTTATATTTATAGAAACCCAGCTTCAACGTTTGACTGGTATGACCAATTTGTTACAATGATGGACAGGGTGCAGGGCAGTAATTTGAATGTTGTCCTGTTGGGTGATTTTAATATTGATATGCAAAAAAGTAACCCAGCATGGGATTCCACAATATCCTTATTTGGCCTAGATCAAATGATTACGTCACCTACGAGAATCACTCCCCATTCTTCAACGCTAATTGATCATATTTACACAAGTGATACTAGCATTGTGTCAAATATTCTAGTGCCTGCCACAGGAATAAGTGATCATTTTCCAGTGTGCTGTACCCTGTCTGTCAAAACTGTGAAGCCTGTTCTGAATGTCCACTCTTCAATTGTTTACCGATGTTTCAAACAGTTTGATGAAAGAGTTTTTTTGATGGATTTGCACGTAATCCCCTTTGAAAATGTGAAAAATTTTAGCGACCCCAATGTGGCACTGTCACACTGGACTGACTTATTTCTTGATGTTATTAATAAGCATCCCCCCCCTCAAAAAAAGCGGGTGAAACCCCAAACCCTTCCACCATGGCTGAACACTGATAAAAAACAAGCCATGTTATTGAGGGACAAATGTAGGAAGCAAAAGAAATTTGTAGAATATAAGCAACAACGGAACCGTGTAAATTACCTTGTGAGGGAAGCCAAGAAAAAATATTTTAATGACCTTGCCGGAAATAAAGCAGATTTTCATCCATGTGGAGAGCTATCAACACACTCACTAAAGGCCACAGCCCTGCAAACAATAATCTTCCATCAGAACTCACACCAGACGTCTTTAACCCCCTTTTTTGTATCTGTAGTCCCCAAAATTTCAAAAACCAGACGATAAAACCCGATGGGTCTCAGTATAATTGTTCTGATAGGTTACTAAACTTTTGCAGAGATCGAATCTTTCAAAATACCACATTTTCAATTCCTCCTCTATCTGTATTCGAAGTAGGAATATCTATCTCAAAGCTGGATAATAAGAAATCTACAGGTTGTGATGGTATTAGTGTCAAACTTCTAAAAATTGCCCTTCCTTACATAGCTGAGACACTTACATATATTTATAACTTATGATACAAAAGAATTTTTTTCCCAAACCCGCATTCAAGAGAGCTAAAGTAATTCCATTCCCTAAAACAAAAATTTCCCACCGATCTGAACGATTACCGCCCTTCTCGATCCTGTCTGTTCTCACAAAGCCACTAGAAAGACACATTCACAAACATTTGAAAAACCCTTTTTAGAAACACACCAGCTTTTCCATTCATTTCAGTCTGGCTTCCGATGTGGGCATTCTTGCCCAAACGGCGGTTACCCGTTTAACTGATACTTGGCTCTCAGCTTTTAAAAATTTGCCAAATGTCAGGCGCCGTATTTCTCGATTTTCGCAACTTTTGATCTGGTTCATCACGATATTTTACTAAAAAAACTATCCACGTACAACTTAAGCATCGCAAATATAGTTTTCTTACGATCTTACTTACAGGATCGTCTACAATGCGTACTTGTAAATGGCACATACTCCCAAGAAGCGTCTGTAAAAAATGGAGTGCCTCAAGGGTCGATCCTAGGCCCTCTTCTGTTTTGCATCTTTATTAATGACTTGCCCCTGTGTCTTACACGTGCGTCAGTCCAATGTGATTTATTTGCTGATGATGGCACCCTTAATACAGCTAATGACAACATAGATAATATACGTAAGGGGTTTACAACAAAGTCTATATTATGTCTCTGGATGGTGTTGTAGAAATCGGATGGCACTGAATCCGACGAAAACAAAATGCATGTTGATGGCGACGAGACAAAAACACCAGAAAAAACAGCTCCCTTTAAATCTAAAGTTCGAGACCACGCCAATAGAACAAGTTTCAAAACATCGCCTACTTGGGGTAACTGTAGATGAACAGCTAAAGTGGCAAACGCATATTAACAACATTTGCAGAACCGTTTCTAGAAATATTTTTCTTCTTTCGAAACTGAGCCAAATTGTCAGCCAAAAATCCAAATTAGCCTTCTTCTTTGCACACATTATGTCACATATGAACTATGTTTCAAATGCATGGGATGGATGTGCCTATGTGCACATAAAACAGCTGTATTCTCTCCACAAACGTGCCGAAAATTTTTTATCCAATTCCGAATTTAGACTACAAACAAAAGTGCTGTGCTCTCAAACTACTCCCTTTAGACAAACAATTATTGCTCAACAAATGTGTTCTAAAAAGAAAAAAGGGTTTTTCACGGCAAAACCCCGCAGTATCTGAAAGATCTCCAAGGGTTTCCCTCTGAACGCTTCATGTTCATGGGGAAAAAACAGCTTTTTCCCAGAAAAAAAGGATTGATATCTTTAAAAAAGAGTTTTCTCCTTTTTTAGGCCCTTCCCTGGAAAAAGTTTTTGCCATCATCTCAGATACCCCATGGAATTAAAAACGTTCAAAAGGAAAGTATTTCAGGCACTCGCTAAGCCATTGTTTCTTTGTTCTTTCTTTTTTTTTCTTTTTTCGTTTTTCAGACAGCTTGACACAAAATGTATAGAATTTTTGTTATTGTTTTCCCCTTCCCTTTTTTTTTCTTGTAAAGTTTTAGATTTTTGTTTGTTTGTTTGTATTTTCATGAAATATTTACTTTTCTTTTTTCCCCGTGGTCATAATTTTTTAAAATTTTTTTATTTTAAATTCAAATTTAATGTTTGCAAAATATATAAATTTTTGGTATGTGTGATTTGCTTTGATTTTGGTTAGGTGTGTATAATGGCCATTGCTTAGCTTCCAATCCTGTTAGATGTGATCTTGTTTTATACGTAGATATTTAGATAGCCATTTTTCTGTCGGGTTTCCATTATTCGTTAATATGTTTTTGTAATTTTTTTTCTCTCTCTCTCTCCTTAAAAAAATTTTTTTGAATTGGTCTTTCTTTGCCTTTTTTATTGCTCTGTTCGTATGATGTGATGTTTTAGAAAAAATTAGTTTTGTTTTTTTTTTGTCGTTTTTTTTCTAGCGTATTTAATTGGGAAATTTTTTTTGATGTAATTAAATGTTGCTGTGTTTGTCATCAGGGACAGATTTGTAAAAAAACCGACACGTGCTTAAATTTTTATCCCTGTGTAATAAAGTCTTATCTTATTTTTTTTCTTTTTTTTTAAAGACATGTATTTTGTTGAGTGTCGAGAAGCACGTGATTTTGTGAGTCAAGAAGTGTGCAGTCAACGCTAGAGCGGGCGTGCTGACATGACAGTGTGTGTGTTTCTCGAGCTCCCTGTCTCTGACGTATGGGGGGATATAAGTCTTACTTTGCATCGTATAACTCAAACTCGAGAGGTGTTGCCATATTATTCAACAATAATTTAGAATTTTTAGTGAAAAAAGTGTACAAGGATATCTTAGGAAACTACATATTTGTTACTGTAACAATAATGGGTAGGGATTTTTTGATAGTCAGTCTGTATGGGCCTAACCGTGATGATCCAGAGTTTTACGCTGAACTTGAAGAACGGATAAACGATGTTGGTTTTGAAAACATTATTATTGGAGGTGACTGGAATTTAGTCTTGGACTATACATTAGACTATTACAATTATAAGCACCATAATAATATCAAAGCACAAGAACAGGTGGACAATCTAATGATAAATCTTGACCTTTTGGATATCTGGAGGGAACTTTATCCCGAAATGAGAAGATACACATGGCGTCGAAATACACCGCTTCAGCAAAGTAGACTCGATTTTTTCTTGATTTCAGACCTTCTGTCCACCTTTGTTACAAATGCCGACATTAAGGCTGGGTACAGAACAGATCATTCTATGATCACACTGACGTTGACATTAGGGAAAGAGTCTAAAAACAAACTATTGTGGAAATTTAATAATTCTTTATTGAAAGATAAACTCTTTGCGGAAGAAATTAATGACGTTATAAAAGCTGTAGTTGAAGAGTATGCAGCTTTACCATACATACGGGAACAGCTTTCCAAAATTCCGAAATGTGATATTCAATTTGTTATATCAGACCAGCTGTTTTTAGATGTATTATTAATGAAAATTAGATCAAAGACAATTTCTTATGCTGCAATGAAAAAACGTCTGGATGAAAAAAAGGAAAAAGATTTAGAAAACAGTATTCAAAGTTTAGAAGCTAAGATAGTTTTGACTGAAAATGAAAAAAGGAAGTTAGAGCAGGACAAGCAAGAGTTAGTCGCGATAAGAGACAAGAGAATGGAAGGAGTCTTGCTTCGCTCGAGAGCGAGATGGATTGCCGACGGTGAAAAAATTACAAAATACTTTTGTGGACTCGAGAAACGTAATTATATAAGTAAACAAATGACCAAACTTACATTGAATAATGGAGAAGAAATATATGAAAGCAAGGACATTATTAAAGAAGTAAAAGCTTTTACGAAAGATTATATTCTGAAAGACAAGTAGAAGACTGCGAAATATTAGATATGGCTCAAGATATTCCTATGCTGACTTTGCAGGAAAAGACTTCGCTGGAAGGGGAAATTACTTTAGCTGAAGCAAGTCTTGCGCTTACAAATATGAAAAATTACAAAAGCCCTGGCTCCGATGGTTTTACAGCCGAATTTTTTAAGTTCTTTTGGTTGCAGCTGGGTTCCTTTGTTGTTAGATCACTAAATGATGGTTTTAGAAAAGGTGAATTATCAACAACACAGAAAGAGGGGGTAATAATATGCATACCAAAAGGAGATAAATCAAAAGACTTAATCAAAAACTGGAGGCCAATCTCACTTCTTAATGTTGTTTATAAAATAGGATCTGCATGTATTGCCAAGCGTTTAAAAAGCGTTCTTCCTTCTTTGATCAATGAGGACCAAACTGGGGTTTATGGCCAACAGATACATTGGAGATAACATTCGATTGATATATGATCTTATTAGTTACTTGTATAGAGAAAATAAACCTGGGTTACTCTTGTGCTTAGACTTTGAGAAAGCCTTTGATTCTGTTGACTGGAAATTTATGTTTAAAGTTCTACATGCTTTTGGTTTTGGGCCAGATATATGTCAGTGGATATCTACGTTTTATAAAGATATAAAGTCATCTGTCACGGTTAATGGACAGTTATCACAATGGTTCGCTATTCAGAGGGGATGTAGACAAGGGGATCCGATATCACCATATTTGTTTATTTTATGTGTAGAGATACTTGCCATTATGATCAGACAAAATAAGCATATAAAAGGTATCTTTATAGGAGAAACTGAATACAAAATTTCACAATATGCAGATGATACTGAAATTACGCTGGAAGGTGACAAAAATTCATTTGAAGAAACAGTTAAGACCATCAACACATTCGGAAAAGCATCAGATCTCTTCTTAAATGCGGGGAAGACCAGTGCCATATGGCTCGGCAATAAACGAAATTCTCCTGTTAAATATATGCCACATTTGCAAATGGAATGGAACCCACCTAAATTTAAGATACTTGGTATATGGTTTACTAACGACTTAAAAGAGTGTGAGGTACTCAACTTTAGTGATAAATTTTCGGAAATACGAGCTTTGTACAAAGTATGGTTAAAGAGACAAATAACACCACTAGGCAGAGTAGCAGTTCTAAAATCGTTGATTCTATCTAAGATTATTCACCTATGGATGTTATTGCCAAACCCACCAGACAACCTTGTTAACGAATTGCAGAAGACAGTGTTTCAGTTTGTGTGGAATAGAAAACAGGACAGGATAAGCAGAAAAATAGCCGTCAGATCCATCGCGAAAGGAGGGCTTGGGATACCGAACATGAAAACTTATATTAATGCACTGAAGTTAATTTGGATTCGAAAATTAAAAACAAGTGAGCACAAGTGGAAAGGTATAATTAAATCAACTTATCCTAAAGTGGCGTGGTTTGAACAACTGGGATCAAGCCTTCATTTTCAGGAACATGAAGTTAATAAGTTTTGGAGTCACGTATTTATGGCATATAAAGAGTTCGGTAAACAAATACATGTAGAAAATTCAGAACAGCTAGTTGCTGAGCCAATCTTCTGCAATCAGAATATCCTAGTTGGAAACAGAATTATTTTTTATAAAAATTGGATTGACAAAGGCGTGTGTCACATTAAAAATATACTGAATGACAATGGTACATTTATGTCATTTAAAAGTTTTAAAGAAAAATTCGGAATTAAGACAGATTACATTACATATATTGGATGTGTGCAAGCTATCAAAAGCTACATACGTAAAACAGAAATAACAGTGGAGGGTAAAAATTCAGCAGATTTAATTAAGACGCTTAAGACGATTTATAATCAACAAAAAGGCTCACGCCTTTATTATGAGGTACTTACGCAAAATATAACTAGACCTAACTGTTGTGACAAGTGGGAAGCTAAGCTAAATAAAGATATTAATTGGTGTATCACCTTTAAGAAAACGCAACAGATTCAAGAAATAAAACTGAAATGGTTTCAAATAAGACTAGTACATAGAATAATTGCTACTAATGTTGTTTTAATGCACATGGGAATTGAAAATGACATTACTTGCTCTTTTTGTCGACAAGACCGAGACTCAATTAACCATATATTTTGGTCATGTACATACGTGAGGTCATTTTGGGAACAATTCCAGATTGTAGTTAATGCTGGCTGTTCAAATGCGACATCAGTTACACTTAATGAAAATATTGTACTGTTTGGTCACGACATCAATTTTAAATCAGATAACACCTTTGATTTGATTATTTTGCAAGCAAAGTTCTTTATTTATAAATGTAAAATTAACAAGACTATACCACACTTGCATTTGTTCAAACGTTATTTAAAAACTAACTTTGAGGTGTACAAATATAATGCAAAACTGAATATGTCATATGATAAGATTGTAGTTGAATGGTGTCCGTACCAGCAGCTGATTGACGTATAGACTATGTCATAGATAGTAAATGTTAAGTGACACGATGTACAACATACATACACGCATTCAGGCACTTATACATTGTTCGCATGCACATACTATTTAAGTGCTTTTTTGTTAGGATCGTCGTTGATCTGTTTGCTGGGCCGTTTAATTGCTTGAATTTTAGTTTGGAATTGTACGTGTGTGTGTTTGTGTGTGTTTGTGTGTGTGTGTGTGTGTGTGTGTGTGTGTGTGTGTGTGTGTGTGTGTGTGTGTGTGTGTGTGTGTGTGTGTGTGTGTGTGTGTGTGTGTGTGGGTGCGTGCGTACGTGCGTGCGTGCGGGCGGACGGGCGTGCGTGCGTGTGTGTTTATCTCCCTCTCTCTCTCTATTTTCCCCCCAACATAATCATTTTGTTACGTTTACTGAACTCTTTTTGCTGATGACTATTTAGTTTATTATAAGCACTGTCACAATATTGCTGTAAGTTGCACAAAAACTGGAATAAAACATGACCAAAAACAAAACAAAAACACACTGGCACCTAATAGATTATATTCTAGTGCGCCAGCGTCTTTCACACCAGAGTGACGCCCAGTGCTGGGTGTCACACAGACCATCGCCTTGTCCGATGCAAACTCAGCTTCCACTTCAAACCCAAGCAAAGGAAAGGAGGCGCACCGTGGAAGTAGCTGCAACCTCCAGATTGCTCAGGTTAGGGTGACTTCCAGGAGAGCCTACAATCGATGCTTGAAAAGCCTCGCTTCCCAGCGGACACAAATGCAGATGTGCTATCGGACCACACCTAGGCTACCGTCTGCAAACCTCTGAACAAATCATCGGATTCTCCAGAAACAAAAACAAGGATTGGTTCGACGAGAACAACCAAGAAATCCAGGAGCTGCTGACAAGAAAGAGATCAGCACACCTGGCTCATCTGTTCTGACCGCAGAAAAAGGCAGCCTTTCGCCTTGCATACAGTCTCCTTCAGCAAAACGTTCCAAGATATCCAGAACGAGTGGTGGACTCACCCGCTGTGCCACTGGTGACTTCAGGGGATTCTATAAAGATCTGAAAGGAGTATACGGCCCATCCTACCGGATCCAGAGCCCCCTACGTTGTGCAGATGGAAGGAACTGCTCACTGACAAGGACTCCATCCTCAACCGCCTGTCTGAGCGCTTCCACACCCTCTGCAATGCTAGTCACATAGTCCAAGAATCGGACTGACCACGTCCCGCAACAGCTGGTGAAAACTGAACTGGACAAGGCACCAACACTGCAACAGACTGTGAAGGCCACAGAGCAGCTGAAGAGTGAAACGCCGCAGGTATCGATGGCATCCCAGCGGAGATATGGAAGAATGGTGGCCCAGCACTGCAAGCTCTGCTGTTGGAGGCTCGAAAACCTTCTCAAGATCTCCGTGACGCAGCCATCATCACCCTGTACAAGAACAAAATGTCTGACTGCTCCAACTACCTTGGGATCACCTTTCTCCCATCACCAGCAAAATCCTTCCAAGAATATTGCTGAACAGACTAGTACCCACCATAGCAGAACAACACCTCCCAGAGAGCCAGTGTGGCTTCAGAGCCAATCGGCGTACCACTGACATGGTGTTTGTCCTGATGCAGATCCAGCAGAAGTGCCGGGGGCAAAAAAAAAGAGGATTGCAGATCACCTCTGTCGACCTGACAAAAGCGTTTGATACCGTATGCAGGAAAGGACTTTGGAAATTCTGGAAAAGCTAGGACGCCCACCGAAATTACTCACCATGGCCATCAAGCTTCAAGACTATCAGTTTGGTTGAGTTAAACATAGAAACGATCTCTCACAGGCCTTCCCAATCGCAAATGGCGTGAAACAGGGCTGCATTACTGCTATACTGCTGTTCACAATATTTTTCACCATGATGCTCCAGCAGGCCTCTGAGGACCTCAATGACGATGGTGATGATGATGATGAAGTGATGCTTTATGTCCTCAGATGTCAGTTGACATATTAGGGACAAGTTGTGACCAATGCCGAAGCACGGTGCAATAGATCTTTACGTCCACGGAAACCAGAAGGCTCGTTAGGACGGACAGTCCAGGACGTCCACCTCGACTCACACAGCTCCTGAACCATGACGATGGTGGCACATACATACGCTTTTGTACCGGTGGTAGCTTGTTCAACCCGAGGCATTTGGAGGCGTACACAAAGACCATGGCGCAGCTGATCAGGGAGTTACTACCTGCTGACGACGCTGCCTCTGTTACCTCACACAGAGTCAACCATGCAGTGAATAGCATGTCGATTCGCAGAGGCTGCTCAGGTCTTCAGATTTGAAGTCAGCTGGAAGAAGCGCTTGAAAGACGTCATATTTACAGAACAAAGACCCGAATTGCCTACGGTAACTCTCACCTGGCATGCGAGTACATACAAGGTACATAACTTCCATCAAATGTACATGCTTTAGAAACATCTAGAGGATATATACATCTTTTTATGCAGAAAGGTGTTATTGCTTATGGAAATGAAATTTGAGCAGAGCTTTGAAAGCAGTCGAAGTAGAATAACGTCTGACGCTGTGAAGTAGTTCTAAGTACAATGGCTTTGAAAAGAGAAATATCTTTGTCCATTGTGTTTGGTTTTGAACGTTGAGAGTCTGAAATGTATGAATGGGTATCGTGACACAAGTACTATTGTAACCGAGTGTATTGTATACATGTTTCGGGCCATGACCCTTTAACCTTTTCTTTCCGGTTTCTTTTCCTTTTTGATTAGGTGGGAGTTTTATGGAAGGTGTTAAAACCTGTGCGCTGGGCCCGAAGCGTCCCTTTCCCCCCAGTGGAGGCAGGTTGTTTGTTTGCTGCTGCGGCCGGTGTTCATCTCAGGGGAGAGCTTGTAAGTAGTTATTTTTCTATGGCTTGTTACTCTATTGTTTCTTATTGATGTAAATAATGTATGTTTATAATGTTACCATGTTCACAACGTGCCTTGATTTTGGTTCTTGAACACGTGGGTAATTTCGGCGTCAGTGTACATTGTTTGTGCGTTCAAATGTTAAGCCTTTATGCCACAGGATGACCGGTGTTTCCAAAATGTAGCTAGTATGTTATGCTACCATTGCTGGATGTTCAGTTGGAGTGATGCTTTGCCGATGTAAACGGTTATCCCTCAGTAGGGTATGGTTCCTTTGTGCGACCGTGCAGATCTCTGTGCGGCATAACTTATTTGTTTAGTTTCCTACCGATCTATTTTTCTACAGGAAATCGGTGGTATATTATGGCTAACACTTTGAAGATGTTGACTTCATATTGTCGAATGTTCATTTTACTAGTTGAATATGGTTTAGTGCATAAGGGTGATTGTATAAACTGTGAGACATGTTATTTCTGTTTTAATCCGGCTTTTGTATGGTCGAGTCTTGGGCTTGTAAACCCTTTCCGGGTCTTTGTGCGTGTACCCGAACAGGCCGGCGATGCGCGTCAGTGGTGGCAATTAGGTCTTTGTCTCTGTTCACTAACCGAGCTGACAGGCGCAGCCAGATCAACAGCTTAGATTCTTGATGCGCTACCCGCGTCAGTAAGTAAGTAAGTAAGTAAGTAAACATGATGCTTAACGTCCACAGAAACCATAAGGCTTATTAGGGATGGGGGGAAGGGGGTATGGAGGTGGGGGAAGAGGGAGAGTATATACCTATCGCTACACTGTCACCAGTAAGACGCTTGACGTTGTTCATGGATATGCTCTGCTAGTTAGTAACAGTGACATGCTGCAACGCTTTGAGTAACGAGGCTGCAGCCGGTCAGTTTATGACTGACTTCCTCCCGTTTACGGCATGGTCCCAAGTGCCACCTGTGTCACTGTCCTTCTCGTTGTGTGCTTAAGTGGAACAATGCTGTAACAGTTATCTCACTCTTCCTGTTTAGTTAAGAATGAGCTTGGTAATCCGTATTTTTCACTGTTACTTTACTGTATACTATTATATACTGAGAGTTCATCAGTTAATTGACTGGCCGTCTCTTGTATACTCACCGCGACACTGTGAGATACGGGTTTTAAGTGCAAGTCATGTGCATAATTAATCATTTTGTCACAGTTATCATCATGTATTATAGTAACCTACAGGTAAACTACACGGTTACTGTATTTATTATATAATTGCTGTTGTTTAGTCTTTACGTTTGCTTTTATATTCTAAATGTTTTGTTTGCTTGTGTCTTTTCCAACACAGACACTGTTTCTTGGTTGGCTGGTGTACAAATAAAAGTTATGTTATAGCAACCTCTGACTTGTGGCTCTTCATCCATGCTTCCAACCTGCTTCCCTTACTCCTTTCCCCACTCCCCTACACTATAATCATGCAACGTTTTATATTTGTAACAATTACAGTGTCAAGAAAAATAGCAACGCTGTTGTTGTTGTTGTTGATCGCTTTTTGTTGTTGTTGATCGCTATTCTCCACTCTCGAGCAGACTCACTGCGCTCGCATGTGATTCTACATGAATGAATAGCTTTTATAGCGCGTTATTGAATATCCACCAAAGTGGTGTACTTACAGCACTGGCATGGCTGGTGCCACATGAAACTGCTGCCATCACAGCGCGTTCTGTGTACACCATACAACCATGCACCATGTCACTTCATGCAAGCCACATACGTAAAGTGCATGCGTACTTAGCTGTATCCTGCCACCCGCAATGTCAAGGTTTCTGCACAAAATCATTATCATCACTATTACTTCATGCACATTCTGGGTGATGGACATGTTGTGAAAATAATAATAATGAATTATATCCTTCAAATTTATCCGACCATGATGTCAAATACGTTAAGCCCATGACACTGTAACTGCCACATTTAAGACCAGCCTTTCTTGACATTTGTCCCATGGTTGTCATTAGTGACTGCTTAGTAGTATCCACACTGTCACGTCACCAAAGCATTTCATCCTTCTTACCCCACAGTGATGTCGAAGATGTTACTGCCCACTGAACTGGACACTGCCATGTCCCCAAAGCCTTTCTTGGCAACGATGACGCTCGTGATCAAGTCTGGTATGCTGGTACCTGCTGCCAGAATTGTCAGTCCCATCACCTAAACAACACCCAAACCATGACAAACATTAAAAAACAGATAATATGGGGGAGGGGGGGGGGGGGGGGGGGGAGGGGCGTCGAATTATGATAACCGCTTTGTTCTTGAACACGGCCAATCGATGCTGGGTCAGTTACCAATGGCCGCAGTTTTCGCAGGACATTTAGTCTTTCATAATCATACTTAGTATTCTAATACAACGTGAGCACAAAGAATGCTCATACTGCAATGCATCCAGGATACTAAGAATGGTTGTACTGCATTGCAAACTTCTCTAGAAATACGTTAAAAAAATGAAATCCCAGATATTTCATTATGTCACATGTGTATTTTTTAGATAGATGTTTTTATCACATATTTTTGTTTAGAGAGATGGAGATCTTGACTAGTTAGTTCTTGGATTTTAACGTCCAGACAACCCAACAGGATCACCTCAGGACAAATCACACTGAAAAATATTTTACACCAGTTCAAAATACAAGTCATTTAGCTTCGGCATGCAACAGCTACAGCTGTCCAATGAGTACGCATGCGCATGATAATTTGCGGTTCACGCGCCTTGTTCACTGCTTCACGTGCTTTATCTCGCCTCTGTCAAATGCGATTTTACTACGTAAGAACAAGCTGAACTGGATCATATTTATGTGATTCGTGTTCCTTTTTGTTGGACGATGTGAGGTAAGCAGAGACCTATCTTTTTAGGTTTCTTGTGCCAACTTTGTTGTCACGTCGACCGGCCAAAGTCAATGGCAGTGACAAAATGATGAACCACAGGGCATACTCAAATCTATGCAAACAATGATAGGAACGCTTGTACAGAAAATTAGTGACATAGAAAACAAATACGAGGAAAGGAGGGGAAAAGCGATGGACGAAGATGCTGACAGTGTGTGTGAAGACTCAATGAACACGGTCTCTCCTGTCTTTTTCGGGCGGTTTCCGCGGTCGAGCCTTCACTCTTTCGGCCCCTTCCCACTCTGCCCCCGTCCCTAATAGGCCATCTCGCCTCCGTGGACGTAAAGCATCACGAATCATAAACCGTGGCCTGTGCGCTCAGTGGAGTAGTGGTCAGTGAGGCTTCTCGTTTCGTCGCGCTCTGCTGCAGACCGTGTCGGACTGGGATTGCGGATCGAGACAAGCTGATGGTATCGTACCTTTTCCTATTTTTTCTTAACGAACGATTTTTGTATTAGTTCTGGGGTGGCTCTCGTTCCCCTGAGAGCATCTTGCATTAATTAGAAACATTTTTGCATTTTTCTAACTTTGCAGGAGGTTCATCCCCCTGTAACTGTATCTGTGTTTGCTCCCCTTTTTTAAGCGACTTTGTATCGTATTGTGTTTTTGTGGCTGTGACTCCGGTGCCCCCGTGCTGTGTTTTGGGCTGTGATTCGGTGTACGTGCTGTTTTTCTGAGGCTGTGATTCTGTGTGTACCTGTGCTGTGCCTTGTGGTTGTGTTTCTGCGTGTACTCGCCGTGTGTGGCCGAGGCTCCTGTGAAACGGTCCTCTCGCTTTTAAGCTCGTAGAGTCGTTCGGTGTTTTGACGCGCTCGTCACACCGACTTAACCGCCGAGTGGAGTGAGCTCAACAATGTTACCCACAGCTCCCCCCTGTAGGCAACTGGGTGTTAGTGTCTCGTGGCTGTTTGGCAGTAACTCCAGAGAGTTCTCTTTGTTCTGTGTTCCTTTGTGCTGTAACTGTGGTGTGCGACCCCGGGCCCGGTTCGAAGCGTGTTAAAAGTCGTGTATTTGAGTGTGGCTTTGTTCCTTCTTTTTAGATAGCTTTTTTGATGTGGTGAGTATTTATTGTGTGAGGGGGTGCGGTATTTTGTTCCCTGGACATCAGGTGTGTGAGTACTGTGTTCGCTGCGAGCGTTTCTGTGGTTGTGGCGACAAGCTCTACCCACTGGGTAGAGCCAATTTCCAAGCAGCCCCCTTCCGCTAGGGAATAGGGAACACCAAAGTGGGAAGAGGGGAAAATCCGGGGAGAGAGCCGGCAAAACCCGGGCCCCCCCCCCCCCCCTCCCCCCCGAGCCCTACAGAGGCTCCAAAGGACCTAGAGTCCGAATTTATCACCCCTCGCAAGCGAGAAAAGAGACGGCGTCAAGCGACGCCCCAATCGGAGGGAGAGAGCCTGGACTCTCAAACTCCGCTCAAAAGCCCAGAGTGGGAGAAGATGTTTTGGCCGAACGGCTACCACCCCTCCCGCCAGCCCAACCGACACCATTATACCGGCCGCCACCAGTGGCCATGAAAAACGTGGGGAAGAAAAGCCCCCAACCGGCCAAGAAGCCGAAGACTGCACCAAAATGCAGAAAACCAAGCCTGCCCCTAAACCGAGGCAGGAATACCCCTCCGGAAAACCGGACCAAAAATTCCGAAGCCAGCCCGACGGCAACTCCCGCAGGAAGCAATTCCAGCCGAGTACCCGGGCCCGGCGTTCGTGGACTTCCCGGCCCTATTCCACGACATCGGCGGCGGATCGGCCAGGTTCGACAAGCCGGACCATGGCACCGCAGCCAGCTTCTCAGCAACGCGGGGGGAGCAGTCGCTCCATTGGTGCCCCCCGGGAAGGGCCAGGGAGGCCCCAGGGGGCCCGGACAAGCTGGCACGCCTGGACAAGCTGCCCGGGGGGATCCCCATAGGAGCCCGGATTCCACACCCGTGGTGGGGGAGTAGTGGGGCCCATCCCCAGGGTGGCGAGAGCTGAAACTCGTAAGAAAAGATCTGGAAGGGGAGAGCATCGCTAGCAGGGGTCGCCAGATCAATAACCGCAAGCGGGAGCCCTCTCTTGCCGTCAAGATTCCCTGGAAGCAACGGAGTTGCCCAGTGAGGTATGGTCGGTGCCACACCGTTCACGGTACAGGCCTTTCCCGCACCGGTGAGACGGTGCACCAAGTGTCAGACCCTTGGGCACCCCAAGCAACAGTGTCGGAAAAACCCCCGCTGCTCCAAGTGGGGGAAGGTTCGCACTCGCACGAACAGTGGACGCGCAGGTTTTCCTGCGTGAATGCAATGGCCGCCATCGGCGGCCTACAAGGGCTGCCGGAAATGCAGATTCGCCAAAGGGCGAATCTCTGAGGAGCAAGACCTAATTCCTTACAACGTCGCCATGCAGAGGGCCCGCGACAACAAAAACCCCAAGGCTCCGCCCCCTGCCACCTCCCCCTCCGTAGGGACAACTGCTGGTCGCGAGACCGGACAGCCCGTCCTGCTCTCTGCGGACACTGGAACTCCGGTGTCGTACGCGAGGGGAGGCACGGAAAAGGGGGCCCAGAGGGAAAAACCCCCATCAACCCCGCCCGGGACAGAACTCTCAGGCAGCGGCGAGAGTCCCAGACGGAAACCCCAGTCTGTGGCAAAAGGAGGCCACTCTAAGGAAGTGACCGCCCGCCTCGATCAGCTCACCCGTGGGAGAGACCGATCATCAGCCCGCTGGAGCCCACCCCCCCGATGACCCTGGATCACCGACGGAGTGGAGGACTCCCTGACGGGGACGACCCCAAAGGAAGAAAACCCCAAAAAACCCCCAAAAAAAAGGGAAGGGCGCAAAAAAACCCCAAAAGGCGGGAAAACGGGGCTGCCCCAGTACCGTTTGCCGACGCAAAAGAACCATTTGGGGAAAAAATCAAGAGCAGACCAACAAAACCGACGGGTCACGACAGAATGACCAAGTTACTGAACGAGTCCAACGTCGCCCTACAGCAGGAGACACCGCCCTTTCGACGGTTTGCTGTGGAAACTGATGCTGGGACTGATTCAGGCCAAGCTGAGTGGGGACTGCCCCCCCTTCCTGCGCACGCTCACGGCTCTCTACAATGGTATGACGGGCCATGAGGAAGAAACTCCGGCGATGTCTCGCTCCCTCGACCTCCTGTTGGTCATGTCGCGGATGAGAGACTCGCTCGCAGACGGGAATTTGCCCGAGTCCATCGGCTGATGGATTATAAGCGCAAACAACTGTGTTTTAACCCTGCCTTCTAACTCACGTTCAATAGATTCACGGTTTTTTAGTGGAATTGTCGTTCCATCAACACCAACCTTGATCAATTTGTACAACACGTGTCAAGACATCGTTTAAAGTCGTGTGTTTGCAGTCCCTGGCCTGCCCACCGGGTAGCCTACCCAGACTGGAAGGGTATTACTACCCGCCAGTCGTCGGTCCGGTCTCTCCGAGTGACAAGGTCATGGCCTGCATATACATAGACACAACGTTTCTTTAGCAACGAACCGAACATCACGGGTCCCCCCAACGGGTATACCTGCGGAGTGAGGGTTCGTTTTCAAGGGCTTTGGTTTCATGATTGTGAACTGCTAACCCCCCGCAGTACCAGTTTCGTGGCTGATGAGCTGGAGGCAAAGGCAGAGCCTGGTCTGGAGACTTCAACGTCCGGGACGGGAGCGGGGAGCGGGATTACGAGTCCTCATCGCCCTCATCCCCGCCCAGATGGGACAACAGTGATTTCACTTTAACAGGATTTTCCCCCCGCATCCGACCGCTCGGATCAGGGGCCCGTGGCTATCGCCCTGACCCTCGTGACCCCCGACACCCCAGCGGGGGGAGGGGAAGTAGGTGCGGTTCTTTGTCGTCCGACCACCTGCCCATACAGTCAGCTTCGTTTTCTCAGCAGAAAAGGAGACCCCTGCCCCACCAGCAAGTACAACTACGAACTGGCCAACTGGGACTTGTTCAGGAGTCTTCTGGGAACCCCAAAATAAAGTAGGCGATGCTGACCTCGAAAGTGAACCGACGAATAGTCTCCTCCCTCTTGAAGCCCCCAGGGAAGCATACGATGACCGGTGGTGGGCGTCACGGTCGAATAGAACCCTTGGGGAACAAAGAAAGGAGGAGGGTGTCAGAGTCAAACGGGTAAGTAAGGCACTATCCAAAGACCCGAACGCCGGTCACGAAAGAATGAAAGAGCCAAAGAGATGCAACAAGATCATAGCACAGGCCCAAGAAGGAAAATGGATAGCCTTCGCGGATTTTATTTCGGCTGGGAAGGCGGACTTAGGGTCTGTTTAAAAAAAGTCAGAAGAAAGAACACGTGCTTGTTTATTTGACCTGCAAAACGGCAGCACAAAGTACACCCCGGCCCAGAGCAAAGCGGACGCTCTCGCGAAAGCTTTCGCTGAGGCCAGTGACACCGACAGCTCCCGGCGGACAGGCAACAAATTCCCCGAGAATGGAGGCTACCTTCACGCACCCGGTGCCCGACGACAGTTTGGCGGTTAACACCCCACTGACCTGCACCGAGCTAAGACGACCCCTTTGGGTTCCATCAAGAAATCAAAGTCTCCACCGGTGTGGACACCGTCTCGATCGGGTGCTGAAAGAGGGCCCCCCAGTCGTTTCTGAAGATCTGCTGGATTTCTTCCAAAGATGCTGGGATGGGGGGACAATCCCGCTGGGTGGAAACACGCCATTGTCGTCCCCATCCCAAAAAAACCCAAAACCCGGGGGGAAACTCGGCAGTTACAGACCCATCTCCCTGACATCCCACCTAGGGAAAGGTAAAGCGGGTGATCAAAAACCGACTAAATACCACTGTGAGTCAAAGAAAATGTTTTCCCGGGGCCCGGCCGGCTTCCGACGGGGACGGGGTGTCACAGCCACCTGGTGAAACTGGGTGAGCACGTCGGGAGGGCACTAGGGAGGAGAAAGGTCCTATGACGTGCTTCTTTGACATCTCCCGTGCCTACGACCAGGCCACCCAAGCTACACACAAACTCGACAAGATCGGAATTTTGGGGAACATGTAAACTACATCGATCCTTCCTGAGCGAAGATCGATGCAGGGCAGGTGGGAAAAGGGGGCCACGTCGACCACCAAAGGAGTAAATATGGGCGTTCCCCAGGGGAAAATGATCGCCCCCCTGTTTTCAACATCATGGTCCACGACTTGGACACAGCAGTAAGGGGAAAAGGAGTGCTGACCACGTCGCGACGATTGGCGTTGGGGGAACCCCAAACAACGTTCCACACAAACAGCTCGTGTGTGAAAAACACATGAAATGTTCCAGGAAGCTGTGGACGGGGTGGTCCCCTTTTGCAATAAATGGATTCGCTCTTTTTTCCCAGAAAACGGTGTTCGCCCATTCCACACCAACACCCCCTTTAGAAACGGAGGTGCAGATAGGGGGGAACGGGCGAGTATTTTTGCATCGAAAGAAGTTTAAATACCTGGGTGTAACTTCACTCGCTGGGGGCGTCGAACCACGGCGCGCCAACGCGCGGAAAAGCCTCCCACCCTCAACGTGATCAAGGTGATCTGTCAGCCCCAAGATCCTGGAGTGGTGCGGGCCCTGGGCGTCACGCCTGTGTACGGACTGGAAGCCCTGCCCCAACCCATCGAAAACGGGCCTCGCCCCCCTCACCGCCTAGAGGGGCGCGGTTGCGACTGGCCCTCGGGCTGCCGAGTCCGTGCCCAGTGTCTGGTGTACAGAGAGGCCGGGCTCCCCCCGTTCCGTCGCCCCATCCAGCTCATCTGTAGTAAGTATGTTTTTGATGCCAGACTGTCGACAACTCCACGTCGACGAGATAACTACTGCCTTCCCAAACCCCCCCCCCAATCCAGTCCTACTCCTCACTGTGACCGGTCTGCGACCTGGTCCGGAGCGCGGGACGGATGGTGTTGAGGTGGCGACGAGGCCGATGCATCCCTATCCACCTTGGTCCGGAACGGCGCACGTTTAGGTGGACATGGAAGGGGAAGAAGGACCAGAATCCACTCGTTCTAGCAGTCACAGCTGGAAGAAAAGTACCAACACCACCTGAAGATCTTCACTGATGGTTCTGTGATGGAGGATGGTGCAGCTGAGCTGCCTTTGTGATCCCAGAGTTCAACAACCTCACACACTCCTATTCACTACCCGCAGTGTCGGTCTTCACCCCTGAGCTTTTCTATTCCATGGCCCTGCAACACATCAGCCGATACCAGTCACTCCCTTCGCCATCGTTATCTGCAGCGACTCCAAGGCGGCGCTGGCAGCCATCAAGTCCCCCCTTTCAAAACGCACGGGAGGATCTTGTGCGTGAGATCGCGACAACCACCCATCAGCTGTCACCCGGGTTTCGGAAGTTCGCTTTCAGTGGGTACCAGCGCACGTCTGCTCTCTGGAAACGAGAAGGCGGATAGAGCAGCAAAAAGAGGAGCCAAGGGAGTTGACTCCTCGATGGGCGATGAAAATCGGCCTGGCCGAGTATATGCGGAAAAAAAAAAAGCAGGGTGGAAGCAGTGGGGGGAAGGAGTTCCACTCAATGGCCACGGCCAAGGAGTGGGGCGATACCTCCCCCCCCCAGGAGTCTTTTCCCCGGAGAGCCGACCCCCAAAGCTCGATCATGCATGTCGCACGTGGGGTCTGAGATGCATGGCGTACCGACGAAATGTGAGTGTGAGATGAGCGTTTCGTTTCACCACGTGATGTTCTCCTGACCTCATGTTCAGACCACTTCCAGCCTCGACGGGAAAATACGCGCGTGGGACTGCCCCTGTGTACAAAAAGCCTGGGAGTGTCGATCAGGGGAAGGATGGAGCCTCTTACGGGCTGCAGCCAACTGGTCTACACCTGTCCACTGGCAGCCCACCTTAGTATGTGGGGCCATCGGGTACGTTCAACGCTTTCCCGCAGCTCGGGTTAAACCCGGCGGCGGGGGAAGGGGCGAACGTCCCCTGTTTTTCCCCCCCCATTCTATTGCTGGATACCACGACCACCACAAATGTGTGCTTCATACCCAAGTGTTTTTAGCCCCACACAGGCCTCGATTTTTCTACAAGTGTATTTAAAAAACCATGTCTCCCACTTTTTTCTGTAAATCTGTGTGCCGATTTTACATATTTTCAGTGGGCAGCCCGCCGACATAAACCCTTTCAAGGTTTTTTTAAAACTGGCCCCGTTTTTAACTGAAATAGTGGACGACGATCTTTTTAACCGACCCCCAGCGTGTGCCCAGTTTACGAGTGAATGCCCCAGTACAGCCAAGACGACCCAGCACCCACCCCTTTTCCCCTCACCCCTCATCCCCCCCTTTTTTCCAGCGACCTCATATCCCGATCCAAATATTGATCCGCAAGTGGCCACCTTTTTTCCTCCCCATCCCCCCCCCTCTCCCCCATGATAACTATGATATACCCAAATCAAACTACTTTATAGATTGTCCCAATTCTTTTAATTGAAATTTAAAAAAACAAAAAAAAAAGCAGAATCCACGCAAACCCCTACCAAAAGACATGGCATCGTTGCGTAGCAATGAAAACATCCCAATTACTGACAAGCTTTTTGGTGATGATGCCGATAAAGCAATCAAAAAGAAGAAGAAAAACAGAACTAATCAGGGGCCAGGGCCCCACCCCCCAAACGCGGACAAAACAGTTTTTTTTTAAAAACCCCCCCCCCCCGACCCCCCCCCCCCCAGTACAGTCAGCAGGGGGGAGCTACAAAAGTCGGGGGAGGAAAACCTTGGAACCAGAGAGGGGAGGAAAGTTCAGGGGGGGGGGGGGGGAAATCACTAACAGCAAGAAATCAGAAACTGAACCAAAGGAGGTAAGAGATTTCTGTGACAGTGTACCTAGTATACTAGAAGAATTACAAAAGCAGAGTATTTCAGAGCAGGTTAATCGTTTTTGTTTGGCCCAGTGGAAACTGATCACAATAGATGAAGAAATCCTGAAGATGGTAGAAGGGGAGACATAGATTTCGTTGAACTGCCAGTACGGGAAAAAACCGGCACACAACCATAAATTTTCCACAGAACAAATACATGCTATTGATTTGGAAGTGTCGGAATTGCTGAAGAAAGGAGTGATAAGAAAAGCACATCACTCAAACAAGGAATAAATATCTCCAATCTTTGTGTGACCTAAGAAAGATAACAGATGGAGAATGATCTTGAACCTCAAAGAGTTGAACAAAAATGTAGAGTATTTCCACTTCAAAATGGAGACATTAAAAATACTTTGGCTTTAGTCAAACCAAACTGTTTTTTCTGCTCGCTGGACATGAAAGAAGCATATTTTTCAGTACATGTAAACGAATCTTCACAAGAATACCTACAGTCCTTTTGGCGGGGTCAGCTTTACATGTTCACAGTTTTTCCCAATGGGTTAGCATGTTGCCCAAGATTATTCACAAAATTGTTGAAACCAGTGATGGCCCATCTTCATATGCTCGGCTTTGTGTCAACAATCTTTATTGATGACCCCTGCTGATGGGAGACTCAGAAAAGGAGCGTGTGCAAAATGTAAAAAGCTCGTTGGCATTATTTAAGAGTTTAGGGTTTGTTGTTCACCCGACCAAGTCTGTGTTGATCCCATCTCACAAAACCATCTATTGAGGGTTTGAAATAGACTCTCAGAGTAGGACAGTTGTACCAACCCTCGAGAGAAAACAGAGAATACTGAGTACAGCCTCCAAACTGCTGACAGGGAGCTCTTCTACTGTAAGGGAGTTAGCGCAGTTATAGGGCAGGTCATTTCATGTTTTCAGGGAGTGAAGTTCGGACCGCTCTGGTATCGTTACACACTATAAGATCAAGGCCCTTAAGCAGAATAAGGGAGACTATGAATCAAAAGTAATTTTCTCAAATGAAGCAAAGTCAGAAATGATATGGTGGACAGAAAATATCATGTCGTCTTTCAATGATGTTCACTCAGATCATAGCGAGCCTGATTTTGTCCTGTTCACAGACGCCTCGTTGACAGGCTGGGGTTGTTCCTGTGAAACAGGTCGAACATGTGGTCACTGAAGCACAAAGCAACATAAATGTTTTAGAACTGAAAGCCGCTTTGCTAGCCTTGCAGTCTTTTGCTAGAGAAAAGGCCAACATCCATGTCAGATTAATGATGGACGTGTTGTCGCTTGTGTGTCAGAAATGGGAACTAGTCATTCAGTGCAGTGTAATGCTGTTACAAAAGAAATATGGCAGTTCTGCATCAAGCGCAACATTTGGTTGTCGGCAGCATATATACCAGGCAAAACAAATACTGACAGGCTGATGAGGAATCTAGAACAGAAAACCAGGATACTGATATTGTCTGACGCTCTGGATAGGCTAGATGTAAAAACAGAAATAGATTTGTTTGCTTCAGTCTAGACTAAATCATCAATTTCTCAAGTATGTCTCTTACAAACCTGACCCGGATGCACTGAGAAGCTGTGAATGCATTCACAATGTCATGGTCTGACGCGACATTCTATGCTTTCCCTCCGTTGTGTATAAGCCCCAGCGTACTACACAAAATAATCAAGGACAGAGCAAGAGGGATACTGGTCATCCCAGATTAGCCCAGTCAGCCGTGGTACCCAATATCGGCAAGGTGACTAACGCAAAGACCCGTCTTCGTGTCAGCGAGGGAAAATCTACTTGTTTTGCCAACAAACCCGGAAGCAAAACCAGACTGCGAAAGGCACTACGTTTGATTATATGCGAAGTATCAGGAAGAGACTCAGAAGCTCAGGTTTTTCTCAGACAGCTAGCTCAGTCATATGCTCATCCTGGCGTAGCGGCACCAGCAGACAATATCACATACATCGCGAGGTGGAAGAGGTATGCAAACAAACGGGGTATTCATTCTGTTTCACCGTCTGTGAGTGAGGGAGTAAATTTTCTGGGCATACTGTTCAATGCCAGCCTTAGCTATAGCGCTATTTGTGTGGCAGATCAGCTTTGTCAAGCTATTTGACTGTAAAGACGCTGCACAATTTGGTGAACATAAGCGAGTTAGACAGTTTTTAAAAGGTGTTTTTGAAAAGAGGCCAGCTCTTCCAAAGTACTCGTCTACAATGTTGACATTGTGTTACAATACTTTGCATTACCCACACGATGAGCTGACTTTAAAGGAACTTTCTTACAAAATATTTGTTATGCTTCTTGCCTTACTTTCTGGGCAACGATGTCAGACTTTACATTGTCTGTGTCTTCAGTGAAATACAGTGATTCCAAGTGCGTGCTCACTGTGGATGTATTACTTAAACAGTCTCGCAAAGGAAAACATTTGGCACCTTTGGAGTTTCTGGCTTTCCCTAAAAAAAAAAACTGTGCATTGTGTCAGTATTAAAAGAGTACCTTCGCAGGACGAAGGAAATCCGAGGGGAGGAAAACAAACTGCTGCCGAGTTACCAGGCACCGTACAAGCCTGTTAGCAAAAACACTCTGGCCAGATGGCTCCGACAAGTGCTCAGCGGAGCAGGTGTTGACATTACACTATTTAGCGCACACAGTACACGTGCAACCAGCACATCGGCAGCGCTGTCTAGTGGCGTACGTGCCAGTGGACGTTGTGCTACGAGCGCCGGATGGAGCTCGGAGTCAACATTTACCCGGTTCTACTGAAAGGAACCAGCAGTAATATGGGGCAAGCCCTGTTGGATTCTTATCTCCACAAAAACTAGAGTAAGTGGTGTTAAATTATAATTTATGTTTATAGCAATGATGTACACTAATGGCTCTAAAGACTCATTGGACAGCAGTAGCTGTTGCATGCCGAAGCTAAATTACCGAAGCTAAATTGTAAATTACATGCAAGGCTTACCTTGTAAGGTGTTGCTTTGTCCAGGATTTGGCTGAGGCAGGAAACAGCTGCGGCTTAGTCCAATCCCACCCACTCCACCCTTTGACTTTATTTAAGGAGCTGCTCTTCAGAGCAGGTGTAAGAATACTAATTTCATTCAGAGATATGACATTAGTGTACATCACTGATATGGCTCTGAAGGAGTGATCATGCACATGCGTACACTCTACTCATTGGACTAAGCCACAGCTGCCTCAGCCAAATCCCGGACAAAGCTACACCTAATAAGGTAAGCCTTGCATGTCCGTAGTAATTAAATCACAAGTTTGTTTAATTCATTGTTACAACATCAAAAACCAACCATCCATCTACCTAACAATGTACAACACATGTTATGGTACATCAAAAACTAATTCCCTGGCACCTATTTATGCTCCGTGGATCCACGGCAATCTGCTTAAATCACTTGACTATAACAGAGTGACTATTGTATTCTGCGGGCCTGCATAGTGTTAGCTGTAACACAGTTAAAAAGTTGGGAGAGGAGTCGGAAAAAATGGACCGGGAAGATCAAATTTAAAACAAGGAAGTCGAAGCATGTATGCTTTAAAGAAATAACATTTGTCAGCTCTGGGTTCTCAACAAAGAGGAATTTTACTTGGTGTGATCTAAGCTGCGTCAGCCAGCCACAAGAACATCAGGGACAATTCTAATATGCGAATGTTCGGGGTAATCCCCTTTTTCAAGCTACAAAACAACACTTAACAATTAAATAGTGAAAAATGAGATATAGCACTATGACACTTATTGCTTTTGGTTGAGCTATGTTGTTTTCGTGTCCAGTGCTTGAGTTTTCGGAGCACTGGATAAGTGTCTAGTTCTACACCTCATTTTTCAACGTTTAGCTGCACTATTAAGTATTGTTTTATAGCTTCAAAATGGGGAACGCGCCAAAAAGTTACATGTTGTGTTTTGTCCTAATAAATAGCATTCTTTTATGTGTTTGGGTCTTGTTCTAGAATGTTGGCAGACATTCTTGTTTCAGATTTTTGTTCCCCCTTATAAATGTTGAAAGAACAAACTGATGCACACAGCATAATGAAGAGAAAAGGCCATAGGAGAAGTTCACTACCTCGTCCGGAATACCGATGGTCTCGCCGGTCTGGTTGGCCCACCACACCATCAGGTATGAGAAGCCAGCAATCCACACGATGCTTAGTATAAACGTCACTGCAAACCATTTCTTCTTTTCCTGCAACATCAAACAGCACAGTCCGAATGGAACGTTAATAATAAATATATTTAAAATATTTAAAAGAGCGAACCTTTGACATAAAAATAGAGCTCGATAAGCTGCACAGAATTCAAATAATTATAAACTACACCCACACTGAGATACCTAAGCAGAAAATAATAACACTACAAGCAGTTGAAATCACAAGAAGCTAAACAGGCAAGACCTACATTACACACATATACATGCGCATGCACGCGCGCGCGCACACACACATCTCTCTCTCTCTCTCTCTCTCTCTCTCTCTCTCTCTCTCTCTCTCTCTCTCTCTCTCTCTCTCTCTCTCCTTTTCCAGCACAGCAAATCTGTCACCTGAAATAATATTAAAGGACAAGTCCAAGGTGTGGGGTGATTTTTGACACAATTTCCGTTAAAGTTCGCTGAGAACAATGATGTAGGTGAAATTGTGATCTGAGGGTTATAAATGCACGAAAACAGGCATTTTCTGTCAGACCGAAAGTGTCGCCATGACGCTGTAAATCATGTGCACATATGCGCACTACGTCACTCTGGGGAGTCGCTGCAGAATGGCTAGTAGCCACAGGGTTACCGACTTGGGAAAAAATCCAGTTCGAATCTCCAAGGATGAAGCTCCGACGATATTGCCTTTGTTTATTTCCTCCTTGTTATTTCATCTTTCTCGAGCCTTGTTAGGTGCGTGGCGTTTCAGTCTTTTTCTTTCTGTTTAATCTATCTTTCACAACAGGCTAGACCTCATCAGGGAGCCTGCCTCTTATTGGGTGTTTTATTTTATTTTCTCAATTTATCCATGTTTGTTTCATCATATGTAAAAAAATAAGAATCTCAAGTTATATCATTCATTTACGATGTACGAGTGAGGGGGGTAGTCTCGATGTTTAACGAGACCTCTCATTCTTTCTTTGTGTGGGGTAGTTCGTGAGCGTCTGCTGCACTGCCATGTTGTTGTCACTGCTAAGTGGGTTGTATCGTGTAATAATAATAATTATAATAATGGAAATTTGTAAAGCGCTGAACAAGCATACACACATAATGTACATCGAGATGGAAAATGTTATCCAATTATTTATTTTTATATATCGACAAGTGTTCAAGCATAATTATGCAGAAGATGCACACACACACACGCACGCACGCACGCACGCACGCACGCACGCACGCACGCACGCACGCACGCACACACACACACACACACACACACACACACACACACACACACACACACACTGTACAGACTGATGGGAATGAAGGACAATGTGGTTCAACTGAAATATTCTGAGAAGAGAAATGTCTTGAGTTGACTTTTGAAGGAAGAGAGAGTAGCAGAGTGCCTGATGTCTTGGTGTACACGGATTACGTGTATCCAGCCTTTGTCCCATTGCTCGCTGACATTACTTGCCTCCTCCTTCTTTTCAGAAAGTGTTGTTGTTGTTTTCTCTCTCTTTTCCCTGCTTTTTCACCATGCGTTCTTTCTTTTTTATCTTTGGTCATTTCGTACCCGCTTGTTAGCTTGCCTGATTAAGGCAGGCATTTTGTATTTCTCTTGTCGTCTGCATTTGTTTACATCCCGATGCTTTGTCATCGGTAGTCCTGATTAGCATTTTACTTTATCAGTCTGCAGCCTTTGTTTTTCTAGATGAAAGCCGGGTTAGTGAGGAGTTAGTTTAGAGTAAATTATGGTTAATTTGGCTTTCCATCTGTTTGTCGTTGGCACAGTTATTTTTGCTCTATGCTCTTATGACTGTAGTCGTCCACTCCATTGTTGCAGACAGTAGTTGTAGACAGACTGTTGTGATTTGGTGGGGTGTTTTTTTCTTCTCCACCTTATGCTTGCAGGCTTGGGGTTTTGATGTGGTTTCAGCTGTTTTGTTTCTTTCATTTGGTGTCAGCTGTTTGCTTGCCTGATTAGGGCAGCCATTTTTCGTTTGCCACCAGCATTTGTGGTTTGGTCTTTCTTTCTTTGCCACAGGCATTTGTGGTCTGTTCTTTCTTTCTTTGCCACAGGCATTTGTGTAGTCTCTTTCTTTCACGGCCTTTTGTGCCGTAGGCATTCGTGTTAGACTTTTTGTCTTTGCCTTGTTAGCGCTTGTTTCAGGGTATTAGTGTATCTCTCAATTTTTGGTATCATGCTGTGCGCTTGCTGCTCGTCAGCTTCATCCTTGGAGAGTCGATCTGGAATTTTTCCAAGTCGGTTACCCTGTGGACAGCCCTGCAAATTCCACTTTGAAGCAAACCCCATTTGGTATTCCGCCATAAAGTTTACGAAATCGCACACAGCGAAATGCTCGCTACACAAATGGGCATGACTGAGGCGCAGCATCAAAGTCAGCTCGTTTGAATTGTACAAATTTGACCCATTTTCGCCTCACAACAGGTAGATTCAGCGGGAACTCGTGCATAGTTATGCTTTGGGTTGCTTGTGAGTTGTTACAGTTTGCTTCAACACAGCAGGCCGGCATGGTTAGAGCTTTTTGTCGACCACACGCATACACATTCAATGAACAATCTAGATGGCAACCGCACTGACTCCCCAGACTGACGTCACTCCAAGAAAGTCACGTGACTAATGGAGACCCGAGACAGCAGTCTCGGCCAGCCTACAGAAAATAAAATCGATTAAAAACCAACATAAAATATTTTTATCATTTTTTATTTCATTAAATCTCTAACTAGTTACTCATTTGTCAATCATTTCGATGGTCATTTTGCATACTTAGAAACCTTGGACTTTTCCTTTAAAACAAGTTGGGCTGGGGGGTGGAGGGAGAGATTTTGTTAGCAGTAGTCGGTTTTAAACAGAGCGCTTTAACCGCAGAGGTTCACTTGAATGTGTCGACAGATGGAGCAGCATAGCTATAATAGTTTAAGTGTTATACACGGGACGATGCACTCTCTCGTGTGCGTGCATACATGTGTGTGTATGTGTGTGTGTGTGTGTGTGTGTGTGTGTGTGTGTGTGTGTGTGTGTGTGTGTGTGTGTGTGTGTGCTGTCGTTTTGTTGTTGGTGGTGGTGGTGGTGTATTTGTTGTTGCTGTTTTGATCACTTTTATATAGCATTCTCCGCTCTAGAGCAGACTCACTGCGCTCTTGTCGCATGTGATTCCAAATGAGTGACTGTTTTGGCGCGTTCTGTGTACACCATACAACCATGCACCGTGTCACGTCACTTCATGCAAAGCCACATACGTTGGGTGTATGCGCGTTTAGCTGTAACCTGCCACCTGCGCTTTTGGCAGAATGACCGGGATCTTTTACGTGCTACTGCGGTAACACGGGGGTGGAATGGGTACCGAAATAACAGTCAGCGGAGAAGGTCGAACTTGTAGAAGAAAATTCTCCCGCCGCTCCTGCTGGGACCCGAACCCGTGACCTTTCGATCACGAGTCCGGCGCTCTAACCACTGAACTATCCAGCCAGTGTGTGTGTGTGTGTGTGTGTGTGTGTGTGTGTGTGTGTGTGTGTGTGTGTGTGAGAGAGAGAAAGAGAGAGAGAGAGGGAGTGTGTGTGTGTGTGTGTCCTACATTTTGTGCAAACATCTAACAGCTGTAATAATGCAACCTTTTATTCTATTCCATTGTTCAACTTTCCGAGAATTCCATCCTCTAGTTTTGTCTATCAACCTGAATGATGTGTTGGTCCTTACTTTTTTTCTTCGTTGATCACGATAGGGGAGGGGAGGGCTCAAGAATGAATATTCTTCCAAAAAGAAACAATCTTCCAAACACTGAACAAGAAAACAACTTAGCTCAACCAAAAACAGATAAGTGATTTAGCTTTTCATCTAATTTTTCATTGTTTTTCAACGTTTAACTGTTGTTTAAGTGTCGCTTTGTAGCTTGACAAAGGGGATTACCCCAAAAATTTGCAGATTTTTGTCCTAATAAATAGCATTATTTTGAACCTTTTATGTGTTTGGATCTCATTTGAGACCTAGTTTCTACACCCATCCATTCAGTTCGGCCCAGTCCTCGTGAATTTCCGACTGCTTGTGTGTGTGTGTGTGTGTGTGTGTGTGTGTGTGTGTGTGTGTGTGTGTTGTGTTGTGTTGTGTTGTGTTGTGTGTGTGTGTGTGTGTGTGTGTGTGTGTGTGTGTGTGTGTGTGTGTGTGTGTGTGTGTTGTTGTTGTTGCTGTTTTTGTTGTTGTTTTCTATCAGTGTTAGTAGCTTATATGAATCTGTCAGATATTCTACTGCCTTATCTGCTGGTTGTATACTTTTAAATAAATGTATAACTGAGTGATGTATGCACTGCATGAATGTGCACATCTGGCTCTGTGAACGCACAAATTTTGTGTGGAAGTTCTTTATGCTTCATGCATAAACTTTTTAGTCATTCATTCTTGCTTCATATATGTATATACAAATGATGACTTATTATTACTCAGCAGCTTAGCAAGGACTTAAACAGGTTTTAACGGATCCAAAACTACAATCCTTGTAAAATAAAATTTGGAGTCCGTGTTCGAGTTCCCCCCCCCCCCCCCCTCTCATTTATTGTTTTCTTTACACTGTTGTTGTTACTGATATTGGCGTTGCTGCAGCTGTCATCATTGTTTTCTCTCTCTGTCTCTGGCTCTGGCTCTCTCTCTCTCTCTCTCTCTCTCTCTCTCTCTCTCTCTCTCTCTCTCTCTCTCTCTTGTTTTTGTTTTGTTTTGATTTCGAATGTGTTTGCTTCTTAGATCTAAATATTCGAAAAAAACTTAGTGAAATTTCGGCTGCTAAATTATGGAACATACGATGAAAACATAATTAAAATGTTGGAATAAAACTTGTGCCTAGTGAGTTATATGAGTGATACAGATACAATTAATCATTACATAGGTTAAAAACAAATATGCGTATGAAAAACACGAAAACCTGCACATAAAGCATATTTGTGCCCTCAGTACAGTCATGGTAAGGGCATGACTGTGCAACTTATTGCGAAAAAGATTTCAATGACAAAGGCACCATGCCTGTGATTAAGTACTCTGACAGCGAAGAGTCGGAAGAAAACGGTACACAATGTTTTTTCGTCAGATCACACAAACAAGGAAATACCAGACCCATGAGAACAAGGCTGGCACAAAACTGAAGAACAGCAGTCAGCGGCTTTACATTAAGAGAAACGTACGGGTCTCCTGACGTCAGGTAGAGTGATCCACAGAGGAAAGATGATGGGAGCAAGCAGGATGTACGTGATGCGTTTTTTCCAGCTGTTCGGCCAACTCAGGTCCAGCGGCTCATCTTCATCCTCCATTTGACCCTGACACACAAACACACAGCACAGCAATTCAACAGTATCACAACAGTCCTCCTCCTCCTCCTCCTCTCTCTCTCTCTGACCCAAAGTGCAGTACAATCTTCCCAGCTCCATCTGACTCTGCTTCCATCACACACACACACACACACACACACACACACACACAACACACACACACACACACACACACACACACACACACACACACACACACACACAAAGCACGGTAAATAGTTCACCAGTATGACAGCAAACACTTCACCCCCAACATCTTCTGACGCTGCCCAAAGACAGTAATTAGTTCACCTGACTTTCCGACTGCTTGTGTGTGTGTGTGTGTGTGTGTGTGTGTGTGTGTGTGTGTGTGTGTGTGTGTGTGTGTGTGTGTGCGCGCGCGCGCGCGCGCATTGCGCGTGCGTGCGTGCACGCGTGTGTGTATGCGGGCGTGGAGAGAAAGCGTCTAACAGGTTAAATGATTTGGTCTTCGGGATCCTTCAATGTGCGTGGGAGAGGCATGGAGGTCATAGTGGACGATAGTGCAAGCACGTCGGTTTTTAGCTTGGTGCATGGGATAGAATACAGAATACTTTATTCATCCCATTACGGGAAATTACAGTGTCAATTCGCAGAGTGTAGAAATCGAAGCAAATGAGTGATATAGTCATGAAGTCCTGCATCAGCTGTACCTCACAGCGGCAATACTAGGGAGCAGATGTGAAATAATGACTGAATTAACTGGAAAGGCACAAATTACTGAGGCAGAATTTTCCTGGCAACAGGTGAAGCATGTAAGGGTATATTTTAACCCATTTCAGGTCAGAAACACTAGACTGTTGATAAGCTTTTGGTTTTTGGCAGGGATACTTTAATTTCTGCTTTCCGGAAATAGAGAGGTTAAAAGAGACAACTAATGACAGCTATGGGTTTTCAGCAGAGGGGACGTTAATTTATGTGTCCGCAGTATAACTGCGGGGCCGTCACAATGCGAGCACACACACACACACACACACACACACACACACACACACACACACACACACACACACACACACACACACACACGTACTCCTGCTCAAAGCATCACTAAACACAGAAATTGCTGATGGCACAAACTGAAAATTTCACCCGATTAGTTCTTGCGAGTGGGACTCGCACTCTTCCACTTCCTTCCATTCGACTGCTGTCAGAGACAGCGTACAGAGGATGTGTGGAGCCATTTAAGAGAGTTGCAGTTTACATCTGACCCTCCTAAAATAAACCTCTTCAATGTTTTGACCATTAATACCAACAACCTGACCACCTCACTTGACTATTTTATCTAATCTTCCCCTTTCCTGTTTAGAAATATTCCCTCTCCAGCAGACCAACCCCAAAGGTAAGAGCACCACACACTACTGCATTGTAAAAGGTGGCCAGCAAAGATGTGCTGACCTCAAAAGATCTTAGTTTCCTCTTGTATTTGTTTTCTTGATAATGCAACTGACATTTTTGTTCCAACACAGTTTATTGTCAAATATTACACCCAAGTACTTATGTGTACTAACTCTGTCAGCCATTTCTCCTTTTATCCAAACAGGTTTTGGGTCACTTCTGCTCTTCTTAAAATCAATATGCATCTTTTTCGCTCTTTTGTTTTTATAACATTCAAATACAGATAATTATCATTACACCATTTGACAGCTGTTTATCTCCTCAATGTACACAGAGTCAAATTCGTCCTTTGTGGTGATTTCTGAGTCATCTGAAAATTTAATCACTGGGTGTGAACTATCAGAATGCCTGCAGTCAGCAGTGTACAATGTGAAGAGGAATGGAGCAAGTACTGTACCCTGTGGGGGCCCCATGTTAAGCCACACTACAGCAGACCTAGTTCACTTTAAAGAAACAAAATGAGGTCGGTTTGTTAGACAGTTAAAAACCCAATGACCAATAGAGGAAGAAAGATTCATTTTATGAGTTTATGGTCCATAAGGTGTGGTTCACTGGTATGAAAAGCACTGGAAAAGTCAAAGAACATTAGTCTAATAGTATTCCCTGAGGTTTAATAATAATTATAATTATAATAATAATAATAAAGTATTTATACAGCGCAAAATCTTGTCCGTAGAGATTATTCTAAGCACACACACACACGCACACGCACACACACAGAGGCACCCGAACACAAGAGCGTTCTGTCTATACAAAGCTTAACTTACACAGCTTAAAACAGGCAGCAAACAGAGACTTCAGATGGATGAAGACAGCAGCATGGAACAGAAAACATGGCAGGTCTGTCACGTTTTGGGAAAAGAAACGTTTTTAGGTTACACTTGAATGAGTCCAGAGAGGGGTTTTGTCGGAGAGCCTTCCTCTCCGACAAAAACCCTCTCTGGACTCATTCAGGTGTGTCCTAAAAACGCAAGGGCGTTCCATGTAGATGGACCAAAAACAGAAAAGGCGCAGGAACCAACGGTGGAGAGTCTGATGCAAGGAATCCGGAGGCTGAGAGTATCAGAAGCAGAGCAGAGAGTACAGGAGGGTGTGTAAAGTTGAAGACAGTCACCGAAATAAGACGCAGCAGTGCCCGTGATAATTTATAGCAGAGAGTGTTTATCTTGTACTGGTATTGCAGAATTAGGAGCCAGTGTAGAAATCGAAACAGAGGTGTGATGTGGTCAGTTTTACATTTTTTTTTAATTATGAGGCGAACAGCACAGTTCTGTATGCGACGAAGGCTATGGACAGAGGAAGCAGGCAGGCCAGAAAGGAGAGAACTGCTGCAGTAGTCAAGGCATGACAGAATGAGTGAGGTGACCAGTTTTACTGTAGCCTCGGTGGAAAGATACTTCCGGACAGAACTAATATGACGGAGCTGGTAGTAGCAGGATTTGGAGGTTTGAGTGATGAATCTCTCCATGGACAATGTGCTGTCGAAGAGAACGTCGAGGCTTTTGACAGAGTCAGAGAGTGGGACTGTGGTATCATCAAGCTGAAGGGTGTTGACGGAAATGGAGTTTTGGTCTTGTTCCGATGAGCATCACTTCGGTCTTTTCACTATTTAGTTAAAGTTTGTTTTGTGTTAACCCTTTTTTGATGTCCAAATAACAGATATGGTTTTCAGAAGAGTGTGGATGTTTCCCGGTAAGGCGCTGTTAAGTAGTTGAGTGTCGTCGGCATAGAAGTGGTGATTCAAGTTGTGACGGTTGGTGATGGAGACTAGAGGGATAATACAGAGGGTGAAGAGGTTTCCAAATGAGAATAAATGCTATTTAGAGTGAATAAGATGACATCTTCATTGTCTCTGTTTTTTCGGTAAGCAGACTTCAGCGGGTCGATAAAATCCTTGACAGAAACAGCTAACTTATCTGAAACCACTCTCTCGCACATTTTCATAACTGCTGACGTCAACGCGACTGGACGAAGGTCGTTCATGGTGGTGATGGCAGCTTTCTTCGGCACCGGGACAATGCAGGAAGCTTTCCAACATAATGGGAAGGCATCAGGACTAAAACACAACATGAGGCACGCACCCGTGAGCTTCATGACTGACACAATTTTGTCACCCGGGTCACCCTATCAAAAGTACGCAAACCTTTTCGCACTCTGTCTTTTCGCTGTAAACTCACCTTTTCTCTCAGTATTACATTTACAGTGAGATCACAATTCTCTCACTGCATATATGTGTATGTGTGTGTTTACATGTGTGTGTGTGCGCGCGCGAACGCGCGAGTGCGCAAGTTTAAGTATGACTGTTATTCTATTGTTTTTATAGATCTGCTAGTAATTCATGCCTGTAGCAGTATGTCTGGTATGCTATACTCTGTGTGTGTGTGTGTGTGTGTGTGTGTGTGTGTGTGTGTGTGTGTGTGTGTGTGTGTGTGTGTGTGTGTGTGTGTGTGTGTGTGTGTGTGTGTGTGTGTGCACGCGGGCGCAAGCTTGAGTATGACTGCTATTCTATTATTTTTATAGATCTGCTAGTAAATCATGCTTGTAGTAGTATGTCTGGTATGCTATACCATTTCTAGAATGAATGTATTATAACTGTATGGAATAATTGCATTGCAACTGTCACTGTAAAGCGCTTTCAGTCAGAGGCAAAACGACATATAAAGCCAAATGGTTATTATTGTTTTTATCAGTAGAAAAGGAGATATACTGTACCTCTATGTTGGTTTCACTGGTGGTGTCGTTAGAATCTATGGTGTGTTGTGGTGAAGCCTGCATGCACACCGCTACATCCCGTCCCGTCAGTTTTGGGTCATAGTCACCACGCTCCAGACAGGTCAGTGATGTCTGCCGACTGTTGGGAGTGGCAGCAGGAGACGTGTCCTCCGACACGCGGCCATTTGAAATTACCTGCACACACACCAGCAACATTTTGCTTGTGATACTCTTTATGCCTTCTCTACCTGTTATCATACCAAGAAAACACCATGTCGTGTCAGTTTCAAAAATAAGCTCCATCACTACAAAATTGAAGTAAGCTAGATCAACATGAAATTATTAACGAAATACTCGCCACCTCTCCATCTCTTGTCTAGTTCTACAGGCTGGGCCTGAACATTTGGTCTTTTAAAACAGTTGCGAACTGAAGTCAGGACATCATAACCATCAGGCCCATCATCATGATCACCACTATCACAGTAGATCAGTGTTACATAATACTAGTACATCGCCAGTCTTTGCCGCGTCACTGCTTTAAGACAATATGCTTTCACCGGGTATTTGTGTGTAGTTTGACAGTAGTTTGTGTGTGTGTGTGTGTGTGTGTGTGTGTGTGTGTGTGTGTGTGTGTGTGTGTGTGTGTGTGTGTGTGTGTGTGTGTTGGTGCATGTACATACGTGTGTGTGTGTGTGTGTGTGTGTGTGTGTGTGTGTGTGTGTGTGTGTGTGTGTGTGTGTGTGTGTGTCTCTATATTTTTTTATTTCTCAGACTTTTCTTCTTTGTTTTTCTTTCTGTTAAGAGAGATAATTTTGAGGCACGTGTGGGTCTGTATGTGTGCGTGCTGGTGTGTGTGTGTGTGTGTGTGTGTGCGTGCGTGCGTGCGTGTGTGCGTGCGTGCGTGCGTGCGTGCGCGCGCGGGCGTGCGTGCGTGCGTGCGTGCGTGCGTGTGTGTGTGTGTGTGTGTGTGTGTGTGTGTGTGTGTGTGTGTGTGTACGCGCCGGTGCGTGCGAGCGAGCATGCATGCGTGCGTGAGTGAGTGTGGTGTGTGTGTGTGTGTTGCAGGTTATATATTTTAGGAAAAGATGTCTGTCCTGTTGAAAACTACTGTCAGACTCGGAAATATGTGAAAAAGATGTAAAATTCTTCACTTTGAAATGTCCTACCAGTTGCCAAGTTGTCTTCATGGCCTTGTACTTTGCACACACAGACGCTTCACAGATAAACAGAATAGGGCCGAACAAGGGAAATGCTCTAGGTGCTTAAGTCCCCCCCCCCCCCCCCCCCCCCCCCCCCCCCCCCCCCGCAATCACCACGAAGAGAGAGAGAGAGAGAGAGAGAAGAAGAGAGAAAGAGAGAGAGAGAGAGAGAGGAGAAGAAGAAGAAGAATGAGAGGGATCGGGAGGGCGAACCAGACAGTGGCACATTAACTATAACCAAAGACCTTTTATAGACTCTTGGATATAACAAAGCGACGACCTGGACTTGACGCAAAACATTTCAATCTGACCATCATGCTCAAAATATAGTTAACTCATGTTCCCAATTGATCTGGCAATCTCACTTCTTCAATCTAGCTTAGTTGTGTGTGTGTGTATGTGTGTGTTTGCCCGTGTGGTGTGTGCGCGCGCGCGCGCGCGCATGATCGCACGCGTTCGTGCGTACCTGGTGTGTGTGTCGTGCGTACCTGGCGTGTGTGCGTGCGTGCGCGCGTGTGTGTACATGTTATCGATTTTGTTCTGGGCTTGTTTCTCGGTGAAAGAGTTAGTTTGTTCTGACATGTTTGAAAGATTTACCGGCTGACATTTAGAAGTCTTATTTTCCCTACCAGCTATCGCTTCGCCAAAGACAGACATCAGTTTTCTGTGACAGTGGTTAGACAACAAACTTCACGGCTACTGCTGTTACAACCGTGGACAATAAAACAAACTTCACAAAGGCCACACGTGTTAGCAAGGAAGACGTCATTTTATAGGTCTCTAGCGCGCATGCCCACCCAGAGCTGTCGTCTGCTATAATGCTGACTAATTAACCAAGTAAAGGGCGATAGTGACCACATGCCATCATTGTGATATTTCGTCAACAAGGTGAGGAGTTTCCGAAATGATTTTTTTTCTTTTTCTTAACATCTTTTTCGGGAGTTGTTTATGTAGCCAGTGTAAAACCGAAGGAGCTCCGACAGCCAACATCGTTATCGATTTCATAAAGAATACTGGAAATTATGTCACTGTTTCAGAAAATCGACTGCTGTTCAAAAGGTTCACTTATTGATAGCCCACTATTTGTTGCATCACTTAACAAATGTGACGACCTTTTTATTCGCAAAATGTTCTATGAAGCCAAGTAATTTTTTCATCAATGTCAGAAAGGAAATGATTCTGAGTTGTCAGAATATCGAGAGAGAGAGAGAGAGGTGTGTTTCACCTGCGCGTCCTGACTGGTTGCTGCATCTGTCGCTGCCAATGTCTGTACACATTTTCAAGCTGGACCTCGATGACATTCGATACGCTATCACGCACCATCGCAAGTCAGCCTTGTTTTATCGGTCGGTTCTGGAATTACGCCTGATCACTGTAGCCATTAGGATATTCAGCTAAAGCCACCTAGATAGCCTAAGTACGTACGTAGGTAGCCGTGCACCATTCTTGGTTAAGGCTATTTAAGTCTTCCGTCGTTTATTTGTGTGTTTATAGAGACACACATACGCATCTTGCTTGTCAGTTTTGACTTGAAATTCTCGAGCTTTGCGGGTGAAGAGTTATTTTGTGATCTCGGGGGTGGTAGGCCCCGGTTTTCTTGGTACTTTGGGGCATTCGTCTAGTGTTCATGAATGCTAGCATAACTAGCTAATTACTAGTGTTGTCAACTCGATTGTTATTGGACATTTCATTCCTAATACTGGAACTTTCATTGTTATTGGACCTGTCAGTTCAATCAGTGGGAATGTATGCTCGGTTTTGAGTCCATATATCAGCTCTGGATTTTGATCTTTTTGTAGACGTGTGGGTTTGAATGAAAACCTGTATGACACTGTTCTGACAGTTTTGTATTGCAGAACTCGAATATTTGCGTACCCAATTAACTTTGGAAACTTTACATTTCCGTTTTGATAGCATACGTGAGAAATGAGATTGTGTTGTCCGCATTACGTTGTACGTATCTTGTTGGCGATATAATATCCGTGTTGTACATGTGCGAACATTGTCGGGATCGGGTTTGGGGGATTTGAGACTTGCACACACGCGTTCTTGCAATTGCACTTAGTAACATCTTGGCCAATATTAAAACCTGTCTAAGCTTGTATTCAGTAGGCTAATCATCTTAATTGTGATTGTTATCAAGGTGAAGCTTCCCGAGAAAAAAAGAAGAAAGAGAGTAAAATAGGTGCTATAGCTTATATGGTTTAGACAATACAACAAACACTATGATCGAACATGGTCTGGAGAATTCACATCCTGGGAAACAGTTTTTATTCCAAAGGAACGATTATCACCAATTTTCATGAGTTTCGTTTTTTGTTTGCAGGAGTGTATCCGGCATTTATTTTCGGATGGACCGTTAAAAATAAAGACAGAAAGAACGCCTGTGCCAGTAAAAGCCATTCACAGTGTAGTGCAGAACTGTCACTGTCACGTCGTTTAGCTCAGCTACATTTTAAATTCACTAAAGCCATTCAGGGTGCAAACTGATGTAATGTTAGCTGACTCTTTCACCATGTAAGCATTGCATTTGCGGAACTTACTTGAATTTTTACGTTGTTTTCTCTGTCCACTTGCGAGACTGTGCCGTTTTGTGCGCCCGTGTCTCCGTGGTTGATGACCAGCTGCACGGTGGCGATGGCCTGCAGCTGTAGCGCCTTGTCGCGCACTTTGCCTGCCAAGCCACAAATGTACACACCAAATACATTGTGAAATGTCTTGCCTGCCAAGCCACAAATGTACACACCAAATACATTGTGAAATGTCTTGCCTGCAAAACCACAAATGTACACACCAAATACATGGTGAAATGTCTTGCCTGCCAAGCCACAAATGTACACACCAATTACATTTCGAAATACCTTGCCTGCCAAGCCACAAATGTACACACCAATTACATTGTGAAATGTCTTGCCTGCCAAGCCACAAATGTACACACCAAATACATTGTGAAATGTCTTGCCTGCCAAGCCACAAATGTACACACCAATTATATTGTGAAATGTCTTGCCTGCCAAGCCACAAATGTACACACCAATTACATTGTGAAATGCCTTGCCTGCCAAGCCACAAATGTACACACCAATTACATTGTGAAATGCCTTGCCTGCCAAGCCACAAATGTACACACCAATTACATTGTGAAATGCCTTGCCTGCCAAGCCACAAATATACACACCATTATATTGTGAAATGCCTTGCCTGCCAAGCCACAAATATACACACCAACTACATTGTGAAATGCCTTGCCTGCCAAGCCACACTTGTACACACCAATTACATTGTGAAATGCCTTGCCTGCCAAGCCACACATGTACACATCTATTACATTGTGAAATGCCTTGGCTGCCAAGCCACACATGTACACACCAAATACATTGTGAAATGCCTTGCCTGCCAAGCCACAAATGTACACATCAAATACATTTCGAAATACATTGCCTGCCAAGCCACAAATGTACACACCAATTACATTGTGAAATGCCTTGCCTGCCAAGCCACTAATGAACACATCAATTACATTGTGAAATGCCTTGCCTGCCAAGCCACAAATGAACACATCACTTACATTGTGAAATGCCTTGCCTGCCATGCCACAAATGTACACACCACTTACAGTGTGAAATGCCTTGCCTGCCAAGCCACAAATGTACACACCAATTACAGTGTGAAATGCCTTGCCTGCCAAGCCACAAATGTACACACCAATTACAGTGTGAAATGCCTTGCCTGCCAAGCCACAAATGAACACACCATTTGCATTGTGAAATGCCTTGCCTGCCAAGCCACAAATGTACACACCAATTACATTTTGAAATGCCTTGCCTGCTAAGCCACACATGCACACACCAGTTACATTGTGAAATGCTTTGCCTGCCAAGCCACAAATGTACACACCAATTACTTTGTGAAATGCCTTGCCTACTAAGCCACACATGTACATACCAATTACATTGTGAAATACCTTTCCTGCCAAGCCACAAATGTACACACCAATTATATTGTGAAATGCCTGTCAATCCACAAATGTACACACCCATTACACTGCGTAATGCCTTGCCATCCAAGCCACGAACATACACACCCATTACACTGTGGAAATGCCTTGCCTGCCAAGCCACAAATATACACATCACTTACATTGGCCCTAACAACTAACTTGTACAATTCAGTGTTTACTTCCCACACAGAATGCATATTTCCTACACGATTGGAACAATTTCAATATCAGAATAAAGCCACCCATATACACACCACTTAACATTGCGAAATGCCTTGCCCACAAATATACACCCTCATTACACTGTGAAATGCCTTGCCTGCAAAGCCACAAACATATACACCCATTACATTGGCCCACACAACTCACTTGAACAATTCTGTGTTTACCCGCCACATTGAATGCAAATTTCAATGGAGCAATTTTAACACCAGAAAAATAAAGTAGAAACAAGAAAACCTGGGGGTCACCAACAATTTCATGTGGTGCACGCGACAATCCGAATTCAACTGATGAGTCGTTCTGTTCTTCGTCACTGCTTCCGCGGTTAGGCACCTACAGAATCCTGAGCAATCAACAGTTCCACCTTTGATAGTAGAGTAATTTAATGATCAGGCGTTAGCCAAGAGGCTATGGTTTCAGCTATGACAGGAGAGATGCATTGTCCAGTTTATGCACTGTCCGAGTATATGTCATACCGAGGTAAAAACCCGTGGCCGCTATTTTTGTGGAGGGGAAAGCCACTTTCTCGTAAAGATTTTGTATCAAGTTTAAACTACTTCTCAGCGTTGCAGGTATTCCAAATGAACGATTCAATTCACACAGTTTTCGCATCAGTGCAGCCACATCTTGTGCCGCGAAAGGAGCGTCAGATGCACAGATCCGCCAACCTGGCCGCTGGCATTCGGATGCCTTCAAGAGATATATCCGCTCACCCAACCCCCTACAACAGATTCACTAAGCCACCAGCCTCAAGGTGGCGATGTAACCCCAGTAACCATAATTCAGTGAACTGTCTGCACATTATTTTGTTTTTGTTTTACCAAGAGGGAATCATAGCTGGGAGGTTGGCCCAGTCTATTGTTTATGGTCAACTGTTCCGCGGGAGACAGGTAATGAACAAGGAAGTTGACCTTGTTGCATTGCTGTCTCTGAGTAGCACACTGAGTGGTGAGAGGAAGTCCCTCTTTCCATGGAAGACAGCAGCAGTATCGTACTAATGCAGCTGTCTTATTTACTGGTATGAAGGGTGCGACAGGGCAAGGGAGACAACCTGCCCTAGGGGTTCCCAAGTTTTTCACTTTGTGTGGGGCTGCTGTGTCTTGTATGAATCCACAGCTGTGGCCCTCAGCTCCCACACCGGAGAAGAGTCTACATTGGCATAGGGAGGGGTATTGGGCATTTGGGAGTATAACTGTTTATCATTGGAATGAGATTTAGTGATGGGTCAAATGTTGGTAATTTGATGATGTTGATATTCTGATGACCAAAATGCTACATGCTTAAAGTTGGGTAACATATTTGTCTAAAAGATATCTGTTCTCGTTGCCTAGTGTTTAGGCAAACTTATTATAATGATGCTGGAATATTGATGTGCATGTCATACTAATAACATGTGGATACATATGTGCGGTTGTCAACAGAGTCAAGGCAAGTGCAAAGAGCACAGAATTGTACGTAATGAAAGCGGGACCACCAATTGTTAAGCTGTTTAATATCTGGCACTTTATGAATAAAGTTGCCCCTTTTCACTCACAGTTGTGAGTTGTGTGTGGCATAAAAGGTTTTATGTGAATCAAAGAACATAAAAATATGTATGCATTTCCTGCATGTTAAGTTCCATTTTCTTCAACCCACTTCAAAGCTAATATTGTATCTGCTAAGAACAGTGAATCATATATATATATTGGGATTTGATTAATTGTGTTTCATCCTAGTACATTTGTTGCTGGCAGGGCGTAAAATTAACATCACAGTTGTCGACCCTCTAGTATTAATGTTAGGAGATGTGAACCTTTGGACTCAGGATGGAGAGCTTGCGGATTTAAATTGTACGAAAACATACACATACTGATGTTTGTCACTTTCGTGTCAGTTTAGTGAAAACAGTTAACAGTTTCCCGCTGCGACGAACACTTTTTGTGGGTGGTGGTGGTGTTGTTGCTGTTATTGACAACGAAGTAAAGTCTCTTAAACTCTGTATCATTGTTACCGCTATCAAGCTCTTTGCATCATTAACAGTTTGGCGACCTTGGTCTGATTCTATTGTCCACATAACGTCAGACAGCTGAAACCAGACAATGCAGTTCTCTCTTTAAGTCCGCATTACTTTGTTTGAAGGGTTGGTACATCATCTCACTTACTAAAGATAATGATGTGCCTGAAAAAAGAACAACATTAAGACATTTCACTCAAAATCGTAGTTCAGGAGGTGAATGTCTTGTTTTCTTTGTTTGTTTGGAACTGAAATAAAAGCGGTAGTATAGTAGAGTTTATGGTTGGAGTCAGGATGAACTTATTATCTTAATGTAATGTTACCTTCCTCAGTCGAGTGCCTATTGGCTCTAGCAGCATTGCTGTGCCTACGTGAAGCGTTGGACGCCCGACGGGCTTCAGTCAGTCTGTGGTTGTGGTCAGCTTGTGACCAAAACAGAACCAGAAACCAAGATGAAGGCAAAGTGAGACACCCAACAGAAAACACAAACAGTGGTTATGTTTGCTTGTTTGAAAGCTCTAAAACAAGGAATGACTGCCAGACGTCTAACGAAAAAGAAGAAACAGACAGACAGAGATGAAAAACACAAAATATTTTGTGATCGTTTATGTGTAAAATAACTGTCTGACTGATATACATTGAAAACGTTGCAGTTTTAACCGCTCGTGGGTTTTATCAAGGATAATAGGAATGAGCGAACAACTGCTGGCTAGGATGAAAAACAAACAAAAAACGGAACAGATCAGGGAAAATGTACTCACAAATAAGATGAAAAACAGGGAAACAACAACACACAAGCGCTTTCGACGGTTCGCCTTCTTCAGGTGAATCTTCTTCGTCAATATTCTTTCACCTGAAGAAGACGAATCGTCGAAAGCGCTTGTGTGTTATTGTTTCCCTGTTTTTTGTTTTATTGGTTTTATCTGTTCCATGAAGAATAAAATAGTTTAAAGGAACTGGCCTTGTGAAGACATTTTGTCCAGCAAACAGAAGACGTGAAATTTTATATTTGCAGTTACGTATTTTGTTTTAAAATACCTCGCTGACCTTTTGGATTTTTATAAAACAGAGAGTTTAGAAAAGCACAATTCGTGCGTTTCAGTTAGCGGGATCACGTGTACAAGATACCGTCAAACGTTACAGCCGACTTGACGTGTGCCGCAGCTTCTTTAATTATTGTTGTTTGTTCTGGTAACCTCAGCACGCACCTCTCGTGTCAAACTTCAAAGAGGTGGCGGGGCGTGATGGTATTTCATCCAGTCCCGCTAATCGTCACTCATGAAACAATGTTTCAAACATCAATGGTCATTTAAACGCAAAATCTTCGATTTAAAATCATCCAGCTAATAGTTTGGTCTCTTCCATCTGTTGGACAAAACCTGCTTTTAAGAGACTAGTATTTGAAAGCCAAGCCAGGCACCTCAGCCATCACATCTGGAACAATCTCCCCCAAGACATCAGGCACTCTGCTACTCTCTCTTCCTTCAAAAGTCAACTCAAGACATTTCTCTTCTCAGAATATTTCAGTTAAACCACATTGTCCTTCACTCCCATCAGTCTGAACAGTGTGTGTGTGTGTGTGTTGTGTGTGTGTGTGTGTGTGTGTGTGTGTGTGTGTGTGTGTGCATATACGTACGTGCGTGCGTGTGTGTGTGTGTGTGTGTGTGTGTGTGTGTGTGTGTGTGTGTGTGTGTGTGTGTGTGTGTGTGTGTGTGTGTGCATTTTTTGCATAATTATGCTTGAACACTTGTCGATATATACTCTCTTCTTTTTTTTCTTTTTTTTTGGGGGGGGGGGGGGGGGGATAACATTTTCTATCTCGATGTACATTATGTGTGTATGCGCTTGTTCAGCGCTTTGAACCACAGGGTAGGTGCTTTACAAATTTCCATTGTTATTATTTATTATCAAACCTAAGGACATTAAGCCCCATATGACGACTGCAGCCAGTTTGGATACAATGATCTGGAGGCTCTTTCCGGGATTGATTGCATCAAGCATAAAGAATTGAATAGGACTCTGAAAGGACCTGATGCTCCCAAGTAGGTTCTCTCTGAGGGAATGATGTTCTTCTTTTTCTTATTCTTCTTTATCTTTTTTAGTGTTCACACAGTTTTAAGGGGAATCGTTTACCCACTAGCTGTAAAAGCATAGAACTTACTAGATGTAGTTCATCAAAAAGAGTGCGTTTCTCTCTGGTGCAGCTAGATCGAGTTCTTCTCTTTTGTAGGTGGATTCCATTAATATTCCATTCATCCCGGCCCCAATGGAATTTATTTCGTCTGGGTAACTTTTGGAATGTTGTAATTTGGTGTATATTTTGGGGGTGGGTGGGTTTCATTCAGTTTCAATTTTGGTATGGTTGTAATGTAGTATTGACTCTCTCTCTCTCTCTCTCTCTCTCTCTCTCTCTCTCTCTCTCTCCCCCCCCCCCCCCCACCCCCCCCGCTTGTTTGTGTGTGTGTGTGTTATTCTAATAAGAGAGAGAGTCTACAGGGTGCATCATTCCCCCGGGACACGAATCAGATTTTTGGTCTACAATGCTCAACACAGAGCGGAGGGGGTATCAAAAATCAGATCCTGATAAGGACCGTTATTATATTGCTTGTCTAAGTCAGACACGTGTTTCGTTACCCGAGTGTTTCGTTACTCAATGACCAAAAGGCACACACAAAGTGGTGAAATGCTATTAGCCTAATACTAATGAAAAACAAAAACAACAACAAGAACAACAAAAAGGCGTTGACCAAGTGGTAAACTCCTGAGCTCTAAATAAAGCAAGATGTCTATTTAAAATAGTAAAAGAAGGTGCTGATATTAACTAGCAGTAATTTTTGAACGCTAAGAAATATGCCAAAACATCTTTGGGGACATTTTTGCCAGATCTAAATTTGTCAAACACTCTTTCTGGATCCATAGGTATTCTTATCTACTGCTAGATTAGCCAGTATCTTTAACAAATAATCTTAGCACCAAAATGTATTGCTCATTAATGGCAGCACTTTCTTTAAGTTCTTCTGAATACCTGCTTTCCTTGATTTGGAGCGTAGATGCGTCCACCCAAAGTATTTTCCCATGCTAAGGGAGTCTACCACTTACTCGGTGGTTTTCTTTCGTTAGTACTGGGCCGGTATCCTCTCACAATCATGTACCGGTGGTTACTGATGGTGTTCCCCAGAATGGTACTCCACAGGATCGGATTTGTTTCTCTTCGTTTTATTTTGTAACCCCTCTGCTCTCGGGGAAGCAATTGGGGGAGCAGAAGCCGATTCAGCTCCGGGAAGAAATGATGCACCCAAGAGGCCTTGTTACGGAACATTTTGTCACCACGGCACGTTTTGTCACCAACGAGATGGTGACAAATCGTGCACCCATTGAACCTTTTTAATTTATATATCAACACATGTAAGAGAGAGAGTGTGTGTGTGTAAAATGAACGTATCCTTATAAGTTATGTCTTTGTAAGCGCTCCGGGGTCTTATGAGATGGGGCGCCACAATTAATAATAATATTATTATTCTATCAACTTCACTAGGTGCTATACAATAAACATTCTGACATCACATCCAAAGTCAATCCACGTTTACTCATCAAACCATATCAATCATCCATCAAACATACATCAGACATACGTAACACACGATCACTCAGCCTCTATATAATACTGGCAGCAGCAGCAGCCTTGTAGTCTACTCAAATACAGAAATTCTTCTTAACAGTAACTGACATGGGGATCATAAAACACACACACACACACACACACACACACACACACACACACACACACACGCGCGCGCGCGCGCGCGCGCGCGCGCGCATATCTCGAAGAAAGACGAAAGACTGATGAAATGTTACTGGCGTAGGGGTGACAAAACGTGCAGCGAGGGAACCTTTGGACACCTTATGTGACAAAACGAGGGAACCTTTGGACACGTTATGTGACAAAACGAGGGAACCTTTGGACACGTTATGTGACAAAACGAGGGAAACTTTGGACACATTATGTGACAAAACGTGCCGCAGCAGTAACTTTCTTCTTTCATTTCCTTCCAGATTTTCTGTGTTTAAAGTCTTCCAGGCCAAAATATAATGCTTCAACAATCTTGCTTTGTTTGTTTTTCATCTACACTGCCAGATATAATATATATTTTATATATACTGGATCTAGTTCATCAAAAGTGTGCGTTAGGTCCAGTTCTTTCCATTTTTAGGCACGCTTTTATATATATTTATATATATATATATATATATAGAGAGAGAGAGAGAGAGAGAGAGAGAGAGAGAGAGAGAGAGAGAGAGAGAGAGAGAGACAGACAGAGACAGACAGACAGACAGACAGACAGACAGACAGACAGACAGAGAGACAGAGAGAAAGAAAAACAAGGCTCTCTGTGACTCCGCACCGTGCAGGAAGGACTACGTATGGTGCCATGTAGAGAAAGTATAACGAAGTCCAAGCATGTTTTGTACCGAATTTTCACCCTTGAGGGCTTTGTCAAGGCCTGCCCGGCCGGCTTGACTGATTCCTATAAAACGTAATTAGATTATAAAATAGGTCATATTTTTATATGTCACGCTCTCTTGCACACGACATACATTCTAGACGACTAGGGAAAACACACATACACACACACACACACACACACACACACACACACACACACACACACCACACACACACACCACTCTCTCTCTCTCTCTCTCTCTCTCTCTCTCTCTCTCTCTCTCTCTCTCTCTCTCTCTCTACTCTCATCTCACATCCCACACACACACACACACACACACACCACCACATTTAAAACATCCCTCTCCCCTCTCTCTCTCTCTCTCTCTCTCTCTCTCTCTCTCTCTCTCTCTCTCTGTGATGTTGAGGCAGACCTAGAATGTCCATTTTTTCAACAACGAAACTGAAACCAAATTCACTTCATAATATCATGTACTATGTACCATGACCTAAGAGATAAATATATACCACGCACATATGTCAGATGTCCATCACTTTTTTAACTGTCAATGTTGTTTGCTTCTGAAAAACAAGTATCTCCAACTCCGAGATAAAAAATACTTGCACAAATGTACAAGCCTACTGTTCCACAGAGATACGTCCAGCATGGGCCCAAGAACAGACCAGGTTTTTTTTCCTTGCAAAGAAAAGTGCGACACTTGTCGCCATTCAAAAGAAACCACTGTTCTTGTATCTTTGTGGGACAGTAGACATTGGACTATCAAGCAGCACATCACCTGTTCTAGCCCATACACCGTTTACATCGTTATGTGCAAAGTCCACAACGAATGATAAGGAGGATCAACAAATGACCTGAAAGCTGGCTGGAGAAACCATAAATCAGACGCAACACTGAAAAAAGTGACAAAATGTGGGGTGGCTGACCATGTAACAAATTTTAAGCACCCTGAAGACCCCCCAACTTGGATTTCTTACTATCATGGCAGTTGAGGCAGTAAAAGAAAAGAAAGACTTGACTGTCCGGGAAAATTATTGGATGTGCAACCTGGGCACCATCTTCAAGGAAAGACTTGAACACAGTACTCAAAGACAGATAAGAGAGAGAGAGAGAGAGAGAGAGAGAGAGAGAGAGAGAGAGAGAGAGAGAGAGAGAGAGAGAGAGAGAGAGAGAGAGAGAGAGAGAATGGTTTATTGAAAAAGCCATGGGGCCATGTCAATTGTGGTGATGAACATAGTCAAGCAACTTTCGATCAACGTAAAGTTACAGGTACAACATCTGTTCAGACCATATAGTACTGCGTACAATAAATACCTTTAGAAGAAAAGTAGCGAATTTGGTTTCAGTTTCGTTGTTGAAAAAATTGACATTCCAGATCTACCTCAACAGCACAGAGAGAGAGAGGGGGGGGGGGGGGGGGGGGGGGGGGGGGGGGGGGGGGGGAGTGTTTTAAATGTTGTGTGTGTGTGTGTGTGTGTGTGTGTGTGTGTGTCTTCCCTAGTAGTCTAGAATGTATAGTGCAAGAGAGCGTGAGTATAAAAATATGACGTATTTTATAATCTAATTACGTTTTGTAGAAATCAGTCAAGCCGAATGGGCAGGCCTTGACAAAGCCCTCAAGGGCGAAAATATGGAGTAAAACGTTTCCAATACAAAACATAGTTGGACTTTGTTATACTTTCTCTACATATATATGATTTGTACGTTCATTTTGAGGGGGGGGGGGGCAGGAAGCGGGGGGGGGGGGGGGGGTTACATTTATGGAGCTTTCAAACGGGCAAAGATTAAAGATGAAATCAGCGTATACGAGCAGAGTTTAGAGAAAGAAAAAGAAAGGAGTGTGTGCGACCATGTGACAAAACGTGCCGGGGTAACAAAACGTGCTGCAACAGGACTTTCTCTTCCTTCATTTTCTTCCAGATTTTCTCTGTTTAAAGTCTTCCAGGCTGAAATATAATGCCTCAACAATCTATTACTTGCTTCGTTTGTTTTTCATCTACACTGCCAGATATAATATATATTTTATATTATACTGGATCTAGTTCATCAAAAGTGTGCGTTATATTATGTATTATATATATTTCATGTTGAAATATGAAGTGTTTGTGGTGGAGGGGTGGGGAGCTACCCGATTTGATTGGTATGTTCATTAAGGCATTACATGGGGGAGGGTGTGTGTGTGTGTGTGAGGGGGGGTGGGGATACATTTATGCAGCTTTCAAACAAGCAACGAAGATTAAAGGCGAAATCAGCGTGTGCGAGCAGAGTTTAGAGAAAGAAAGGACTGAGTTTTTCTTAAAAGAAGAAAATAACACAACGACTTAACTTTCCATAAAGAACGAAATCAAATGCACAAATTAATCTATGTTTTTAACAAACAAACAAAAATTAAATGTTTAAAAACACCAGTGAAGTTTTCAAATCACAAAAATGTCAAACAAAACAATAAGCAATGACAACTCAAACAGTGCAAAAATTAGTTGATCAAAAAGCAAGAATGAGTTGATCAAAAAGCAAGAATCCTCTGATCAAAAAGCATGAATTAGTTGAGCAAAAGCATGAATTCGTTAAGCAAAGTGCAAGAACTAGCTGAGCAAAGTGCCAGAAGGAAGGAAAAACAAGACTGTACATAAAGCTACCAATGTAAAACATGATCAGTCGACAATCTTACACTTGCTATTTAATAAACCCTAAGGAAGGTCAATGATTTACGCGTGTTGTTACATACCTCTTTTACCCCCCCCCCCCCCCCCCCCTTCTTTCAAAGTACCGCAATTTGAGAAGGTCTTAGATTAGGTCCACACTGTCGGCACACCATGTTATTGCATGCTCCACCTATTGCTTAAATACAACAGCATGTTGTACATTCCTTTCGTTCATTGTAAGTCTATTGTTAATTTCTTGTGGAGAAAATCGATTCGCCTTACATTAGGTCAAAAAGCCGAAAAGCGTTACCTAGTCCTATCAATGTTGATAATCTTTGAATGCTTACTTATCGTGGAGCATAATGTTGATGAGACTATGTACAGCCTGATATAGATTAAATTACGCAGATTATGATATAGATCAGATTGTTCGGAACATGACATAGATGAGATTTGTCAAGGCAGCTGGATAACTTCCAAATGGCTCTTCTTCCCATTACCGCCAGATTTTCCGGTCCCACGTGCTTGTCTTCATTTCAGGCACCAAAAACATCAATGGACTCGTATCCCCGACACAGTGTTGTTCATATCACAGTTAAACCCGCTGTTAATTCTACAGATCCAATCCACGACTGGCATATAATTGCCAGTTGGTATTCTTGTTGTTGTTGTTGTTGATCGCTTTCATATAATGCTGTTCTCCGCTCTCGAGCAGACTCACTGCGCTCGTGTGTGATTCTACATAAGCGACTAGCTTTTTATAGCGCATTTTTGAATGTCCACCAAAGGGTATTTACTTACTTACTTAATTAACATTTTCATTCTTGATTTCGAACTTTTGCAGCCAAACGTTAGCAGGACTGGCTGTACTAAACACTGCTTATTTAACAGCTACCCGCAGCCTCTTTGGTCTTGTTTCTCGGGCGACGTAAGCATCTACTAATCGCGCCCGATATCACAGTCGCAATGCGTGCAATACTGGCGATGTGGGACACTTTTCCTTACTGACTGCAGCCAGTCCCGTTTTTCGTAGGTGATGAAACTAAGTTTAAAAACTGAATATAAAATCAGGGGAGCCTCTTACAATCCTTGATTTACTATTTTGATCTCTCCTCTAATAGGTGATATTTGTTTTGGTACCGCCAGTTCCTTTTGACATACATTATTATAGACATCACCGTCGGTAAAACACAAAGACATAACATTTACTGGTATGACTGTGAAGTGCTTCTTGTGCGGCTGTCCAGAGTAGATGAAATTAGCCAGCATTAATATGTGGGGAATTCTCATGGATCAAAGTCAGAAAATAGCACGACCAAGAGTAAACTGGTCTATTATTTTGATGCTGTAACTGAGTATCCAAATACAAATACAAAAGAACTTTATTATTCATAATAAATGCATAAAATACAAATGTGTCTTTTGGGTCACTCAAATTCCACAATAAAAGGGACAAGTAGACAGTTCATCACAACAAAGGTGTTAGCAACAATATAACTGATAAAAGGATCAAAACTTTTTTTTGTTCACTGCGCAGTTAAATTTCGTTTGTTCTAAGTCACCTGGAGCAAGGTACTAAGCCTATATATCCGAGGAAATAAAAATCAAATTATTACATCCAACAAGTTGGAAAAGAATCTAAGAAGCAGATAATCTTTGACTCCTACACACCGTCAAAGGAGTGAAGTAAAATTGTAAACAAAGAGCAAAAAGTGGTAAGGCACACCATCCACAGAAGACACAAGAAGAAAACGCTGAGCCCAAGTGAAAGTTGTGGCTACCTTCAGACAGTGGGTCAATGGTGTGGATCATCAGCTGTAACATGCCGTGTCGGTACCGTCCCGCTCCTGAATGCAGAAATGGTAAACTGGCCAACCGCTCTCTTCTGCCAGACTGCAAACGAGACAGAAAAACGTACACACTGCACCACCTCATTATTGTAAAAATGCGCAACACAGTACTAAAAATTCAGCATTCTTATAAAATAAAATAAAATAGATGGCAGCTGTAAGTTTACAAGTGGGCTAAGGTCCTGGGGCCGAGTGTGGACCACGAACACTGGCTCCCTGTCAGTTTGGGAAACAACATGTATGTAATACAGCAAATGCGATTTTCCTAACGCATTTCCCCCCAGAGCAATGGACATTGTTAATTTGTACAAAGTCACGTGATGTATTTTTGCCTGCACACTGACAACAAGAAAGGGTATGAACAGGAACTGCTGATTCTTGTAAGTAAAATCCTCGTACACGAACATTTTGTATGAAATGTGATTAATCTTTGTGGTTACACTCGGACACTTGATATTTCCTCTTGGCCCATAATCACTTGACTGTTCAACAAGTATTTAATTAACAGGTATCTAGCGTGATTGTATTGGATTTGACCTTCTCCTTGTTGTCTGCCCGGTTGACGTTGTCTATTAGTTAAATATGAGCTGTCACTGCTACAAGTATTAAAAAAAGGGGGTAGGGGACGGGGGGAGGGGCAGTATTTTGTGGGAGAAAAGGGGGGGGGGGGCATTATCAACAGTTAGTTCTTGGATTTTAACGTCCCGTCAACAGCATACGGTCACTTTAGGATGAATAACACATTCCAAATGCTTCCACACAAGTCACTAAATCACATGTTAATCTGATTAACTGTTATGTCAAAATCAACCCATCCATCTATCTGTCAGTGTACAACAACGCGGTCTGGTACCTGTCTACATTCCGCACGCACTCACCACGGGAACCTGCGACAATGAGCAGGGTGACCTATTTTATTCTGAGGGCCCACGCGGCAAACTGCATCAAAAACAAACTCAAAACAGTTCTGTCCTCCGATTACTTTAGTTAAGCAACACTGTGCTTCAATCCAAACAGTCTGCTTGCGCGCGTGTGTGTGTTGGGGGTGGGGTATACCGTGCTCATTCATTCCAAATTTGGCACTGGCTCCAACACGTATCATTTCTTGCCCAGTGGAGAAACTATGCAATAGATCTTGCTCAGTAGAGTCAATGTGCAAATCAAATGCAATCTCAGAGTCAATGCTAGATTTGGCCACCGCCCCAGACGCACAAGTGAAATTAAGGTCAGCTAGTTCAGTTGAGAGAGATAGAGAGAGAGGGCTTAAAATAGTCCCTTTGACAAGGGGAGATAAAACAAATTTAGTATCACGGCAAGCAGCGATAAACAATAACAGCATAAATATGCCAAATAGCGTGTGTGCGCGCGCGCGTGTGTGTGTGTGTGTGTGTGTGTGTGTGTGTGTGTGTGTGTGTGTGGTGTGTGTGTGTGTGTGTGTGTGTGTGGTGTGTGTGTGTGTGTGTGTGTGTGTGTGTGTGTGTGTGTGTTAACGACACAAAAAGGACAATGTACGCGCATACCCACACCGATTCATGGCTCTTGAAGCTAAAGCTTTCACTCCAACTGTAGTCATGTTTAACCACATATACACTGTCAGACACACGCATAGTTCAGGAGCTGTGTGAGAGTCGAGGTGGCCGTCCTGGGCTGTCCGTCCTAACGAGCCTTCTGGTTTCCGTGGACGTAAAGAATTATTGAACCGTGCTTCGGCATTGGTCACAACTTGTCCCTAATATGTCAACTGACATCTGAGGACATTAAGCATCACTTCATCATCATCATCATCATCATCATCATCATCAGACACACGCCCGTGCATAACTGCACACACACACACACACACACACACACACACACACACACACACACACACACACACACACACACATTATTCATGACCCTATGAACTAAATTAGACCCAGCTGAAATTAATAAATGTAACTAAAAAAGGTACAGAGTAAGTAAGTTGGTGTTTTACGCCCAGTCAACCAGTGCAGTTATATCAAGGCAATAAGGTAGAGAAGACATGGACATTAAAAGATTAAAAATTATGAAAATGTGTCATCTGAACTACCCACAATGATCAATGTCCGCACATCCAAAGTACAATGCAAACCGTTTTGAAAACATTTTCTACCTCTGTTTTCTTTTTCCCGATATCCAAAAGACGCGGACCTCGTCTTCATGCAAATGTCAACTCACTGGGCAGCGACAATTGTCTCCACTCTGGAGCAGGCCACTCGCCCTGACACGGAATCGGGTCAAAGTATCCTGAAATCGTTTCGTTGTAACAAAAGAAAGGTAACTTTCGGCAACAAACGAGTCCTTGAACGTGTGAAACCATTAAAAAAATTATTTTCCATTATCTTCAATCTCCGAGTGCCAGTTCTTTTTGTAGCACGACATAACTGTCTTTAAATTCGGCCACAAAACGCATTTCACAGCCAACTCCTTGGCACATCCATGCAGTTCCAACGCCGCTCTCAGTTAAGATGTTTTTGTACTTTGGGTTCAGTTTACTCTGCCCTTGTTATGTTGAGCTAGGAGCATTTCGTAAGTTTGTCTACATAATCTTGATGATGGTTGTTTGATTAGCTTGATGCAGTACTTTACACATTTAGCAGTAGTTCTGATAAATAGTGGATATCTGCCTGTCTCTCCATAAAAGGTATCTGATGATAGCAATGGAACCCCCAGAAATCTCTTCAGAGCAAATGTCTGACAATTTTTAATTTGGTCTGAACTCTCTAAGCCCCAAACCTCAGAAGCATCGGTGAGTATTGTCCCTAATATTGTAGTATTGTCTCAGAATCAAAAGGCTCACTACCACCACCACTACCCCTCAAAAAGGAGAAGAAACTCAATGAGAAACTCAATCTCCCCATAGCGGTCAGGATTTCTAAACTGATGCACCCTTTTTACCTTCTTTACCCACATCTGAAAGTACAAGTCCTTATTTTGCATGTAACATCGTTGTTATGTGGTCTATTAAATACTGTGTTCATTAGATGCGGTAGTAAGTTACTTCAGCACCAAATTGTGGACATTGTTATGCCTTCTGTCTGAAGATAATCGAGTTAGAAGTGGAGCGACGGGAAGTTCCGTACCTCTCCAATGTTTGAAACGCACTGGTGGTGGTGGTGATGTACAGCTTCATGTCCTCGGATGTCGGTTGACATATTAGGGACAAACTGTGACCAATGCCGAAGCACGGTTCAATGTTGCTTTACTTCCACAGAAACAGTAAGGCTCATTAGGACGGGGACGGTAAGGCTCATTAGGACGGCCACCTCGACTTTCACACAACTCCCGAACTTTGTTGTCTAACGGCTTCGCTCCTTAGCCTATATACCCCTGTTGCCTCTCAGTTTGCCGCCACTAGTGTCAGAGATCATGCACCAGACCAGGAAGACGAAAAGTATTATTGTATAGTATTCCTTTCTCAGTTTTTCAGTGCTGCAGGTGGTTTGCCGAGAAAACAATACTAATGCACTTTGGGTCACAGTGACCGGATGAACAGTCAGGCTTTTTCACTCATAGGCCAATGTTGTATAAACAGAATAATTTGACGAAGTTTATAATAGCGGATGGTAAGCATATTCAGAATGTTATCGTTTCAACTAAAGACCATATCCCTTATTGATTGATGATTGCTTATATAGCGCTATTCTCCGCTCTCTTGATCAGACTCACTGCGCTCGCAGTGACTAGCACACGAGTGACTAGCTTTTTATAGCACGTTTTTTGAATATCCACCGAAGTGGTGTACTTATAGTGCTGGCATGACTGAAACATCTGCCGTCTCGGCGCAAGTTCTGTGTACACCATACAACCATGGACCATGTCACTTCATGCAAAGCCACATACGTAAGGTGTATGCGTATTTAGCTGTTACCTGCCACCTGCATTTTGGCAGAAATACCGGGATCTTTTACGTGCTACTGCGGTAACACGGGGTGGAACGGATACCGAAATAAGAGTCAGCACAGAAAGTCGACCCTGGAGAAGAAAATTCTCCCGCCGCTCCTGCAGGGATTCGAACCCGCGACCTTTCAATCGCGAGTTCGACGCTCTAACCATTGGGCTATCCCTAAATAAAGTTAAGGCTGAATGGAAGGGAAAACTGAGAAAGATGGCGTTTGGTGAAAGCAATCACAGGAAATAAGAGAGGGCCAGGCCAATGCAGGCGCTTCTGCATAACTCCTGTTTAACTCCTGTCACCACAGTCAGGTGGTTGGCATGGGTCAAACGCGCGTGTTTGTTGATTACCGTACTTGTAAGGGAGGAAGCGCCGAAAAGTTTTAAATGGAGATGCTGAAAAGCAAAAGAAAGAAACACTGTGAACTAGCTTTGAAAAATGCGTTGGGGTGCCAGGGAAGTCGAAAAGCGGGCGGGGTGTGTGTGTGTGTGTGGGGGGGGGGGGGGATGAAAAGGATCTGTATACACCGTCAATAGTGGATAATTCAGCATCAACATGAGCATCATAAACAGGAAGAAACTTGCGTTCCAAAAGAATGATAAGGAAAAATATAGGTCTGAGCAAAAGGAACTGAAACAGGAAATTCGAAAGAAAGGAACAGTATAAAAAGAAAGTGGAAAGTCATTTCACATATGACAATATGAGAAGAGTGTGGAGTGGTATGAAGTTGATGAATAGATATGTAAACGATAACATACAGAAAATAGCCTCAATGAACTCTGCCGGCGAAGTCAATGAAATGAACCAATTCTTCAATCGTTTTGACTGTCACGATTTTTCGCTATAACACTGGCAGGTTTATGATGTTTTGAATAGAGTGTCTGCTGAGAAGGATGACTTTCAAAGGCTCAAATGTGACAAGCGAGGACGAAGTTCGGCGTGCTTTTCATCATGTGAATCCCAACAAAGCCACTGGCCTAGACAACATTGCACCACGAGTACTTAAGACATGCGCTGAACAGCTTGCTTACATTTTCTGCATGATATTTAATGTCTGTTTCTCCACAAATACTGTTCCAGCTGCTTGGAAGACTGCATGCATTGTGCCTATGCCGAAACGATCTGTGATATTGTTCGTGAACGATCTTCGCCCGGTAGCCCTTACCTCTGCTGTGATGAAAGTATGTGAATGCGTGGTCCCCTGTAAACTGGAAAATTAAGCGAAAGATTACATTGACCCATTACAATTTGCCTACAGGAGAAACAGGTCTAGCCTGGAGTACCGATGCTGCTGTTTTATACAGTTTAGAAAATGTATACTCACATTTAGAG
>JABMCL010001731.1:415000-440000 GCA_018857735.1 Alviniconcha marisindica | reverse complement strand
GGTGACGTCGGCGTCGATGCCACCACCAGCACCACCACCAACTGTCCCGACTGTGGTGACGCCGACACCACCTCCACCAGCAGCTGTCACTCCGACTGCGGTGTCGTCGACGCCACCACCAGCACCACCACCAGCTCTCCCTCCGATGCGGTGACGTCGGCGTCAACGCCACCATTACCACCACCACGACCAGCTGTCCCTTCGACTGCGGTAACGTCGACGTCGACGACACCACCAGCACTCCCTCCGGCAGCATTTTTAGCGACGTCAACACCACTGCCGACGGCCACACCAGTGCTACTACCAGCGCTTCCTCCGACATCGCTGACGTTGACGTCGACACCACCAGCAGCACTATCACCAGCACCACCACCAGCTCTCCGCCCGACAGCGGTGACATCGGGGTCGACATCAACACAAGCTCTCCCTCCGCCAGGTCCGACAGCAATGACAAGGTCGACGCCACTGACGACAGGCACAGTTTGGTCCAGCGGTAAGGCGTTAGGCTGGTAAGCAGAAGGACCTCAGTTCGAATCCGCTTCGGTTCTCCTTTCTCTTCAAAAGTTGTGGTCTGCGAACACTGTCTTGTGACTTTGTCCCTCACAATTAATGAAACATTAAAATTGGCTCTCATCGCTGCCCATCTTAATGCAGGAGTCATTCTAGTGGTGACAGTGTAGCGGTAGGTATATAGCCTCCCTCTCCTCCCACCTCCATACCCCCTTACCCCCCCATCTCCCCGTCCCTAATAAGCCTTATGGTTTCTGTGGACGCTAAGCACCATGTTTACTTACTTACCCTTCTTGTCCACCACGAAGAGCACGAACAACAAGTACAGGATCTGACTGCGGCAACAGAATCCCAAGACAGGCAGATCGAACTACTCGAGAGAAGGTGCCAGGCCTTAGAAGACGAATTTAGGGGCATCAAGAAGAACACCAAGTCAAACAAGGCCATTCAAACAGACAAACCACAACCAGCAACACATCAGTCAACAGGTCAACGCAATCACACAACAATAAACAATGGTCGATACACCACCACTACCCCCACCAGTCAGCACCCATTACCACCTTCCACCACGTCCCGTCATGCGCCGACACCTCCGGACACCGTTCGCAAGGAGGATCCATGTGTACAGACCCCTGCCCAAACTCCAAGCACTGGTTTACGACATCCTTCCTTCAACCACTGCCGTATTTAGTTACGCCATGGGTTCATGAAAACTGTCAGCTAACGAGCAGTTTTTCGTTGGTACTCAAACAGTAGTAGGTTTGTTACAAACAACTCAGATTATACCAGACGTTTGTTTTATAACTGACCATGTTGCTTACGCCAGATCAAACAGAACCAAAATTGTTTGAATCGAGACGGAACTCTTTTTTTTACCCGGGGTGGATGCGTCTCATATTTACGTGGGTGCTTGGGCGCTAGGCTGCTTCCACAGTCTTATCATTACCCACACTCCGAGCATCGCTTTCCGGCACCTTCCTCCAGACTTTGCCAAAAAAATAAAGTTACGCCACTGAAGGGGCACTCTTTATCTCCGCGCAGCTGTCCAGCGACGCGGGCAGCGCCCTCCGAAAGGTTCGGGTACTAATATGACTGTAGAAGCAACCTCGCGCCAAAGCACGCACGTAAACATGAGACGCATCCACCCCGGGTAAAGAAGAGTTCCGTCTCGATTCAAACGATTGTGCTTTTATTTGTGCTGGTGTAAACTTTGTTGGCCGCTGTAAATGACACGCCTTGTTTTAATCTGAGTTGTTTGTAACAAACTTACTACTGTTTGAGCACCAACAAAAAACTGCTCGTTAGCTGACAATTTTCTGGACCCTATGGCGTAACTAAATACGGCAGTGGTTGAAGAAAGGATGTGAACCAATGCTTGGAGTTTGATCATTACCCAAACCTTTCGGAGGGCGCTGACCGCGTCGCTGGACAGTTGCGCGGAGATAAAGAGTGCCCCTTCAGTGGCGAAATCAAATCTGGCAGAGTTTGAAGGAAGGTGCCGGAAAGCGATGCTAGGAGTGTGACCCCTGCCTTCTGTCCACTCCAGCTGTTCAGAGGTCTGCCCCACTCCTGCAGTAAGCTGATAATTGGGGACTCCAATCTCAAAAACGTCGCCAGACGATTGACTCCACAGGCAACACCCATGTAAAAACAATTAGAAGTGCAACTGTGGCACAGTTGACCAACATCATAAGCACAGGCGCCTGCTATCCCCAAGTCGAACAGGTCGTGGTTGCCATTGGTACATGGACGCGGACAATGGTCGAGACAACAGAGTCTCTGACTTCGCGCTGATAAGAAAGTGGTCATCACACGCGTCATCGCTTGTGCTAACTTTAGACGGGGCAATCCCATCTGGGCATGCGCACCGACACGCTTCGTTCACTTCCCTGCGACGTATTTCGCACGCGCAAACATCGGTAAACATAAACAAGCCCCGATTCTGGAAGTGATTCGCCATGTTTTACTTCTGCAACACCCAAGCGATCTCGACGAGGTCATTATTCGTAAAAACGCTAATCTATCGATATCTTCGATGGACTATTCTTCTTGGCATTTGCTGAATCGAGTAACCGTAGCATCGTCTGCTGCGTCGGCCATTTTGAACTTGTCAGAAAGGCGAGTGGACGCTGTGAAATCAGGTAGCCTACGCTGTGCAGATGAATTTAAGTAACAAGAAAATAAATCAAATGATAATGTAAGACGTCAAGCAAACTTGCTCTCATAATAATTTGCAAACATTAAATCGTACGATCACATTAATCAGTCATTATGCCTGCGTCGCTCGGCGAGTGCGACCTTTCTTCCCTCCAAAATGAAAGAGCTTTGGCCGACGAACATCTAGTACTCATTTGACGAAGTAAACGAAAGAAAAAAAGAAGAAGAAAAAATTAAATTAAAAAGAGAGAGAAGCCGCTGGATTCAGACGTAAAGAGGCAAACAACAGCAAAAAAAACTAACAAAAACAACAAGAAAAACCAACTTTCCAAGCATAACAAGGCTAAAAGCAGTCATAGTCCCGGGCGAAATCGCTAGCCTAAATATCGGCTGTTTAGGCCCGAGGTTCGGCCCGGACTTTGGTGTCCATGGTTACTATTTTGGGGCCATTGACAATAGCCTTGAGATTTAGGCCGGCCTACCGCTTTAGGCCCGATTCATAGTTAAGGCCCCAGAACATGTTGAGCGAAGCTTTTTGGATCCCGATTATAGCTTCGACGAATACTTCCAACTAGGTTCGCGAAGAAAAGTTCGCACAATTAAGAACCAACTAGCTTCGCCGAATACTTCCAACTAGGTTCGCGAAGAAACATTCGCCCAATTAAGAACGGGCTTAACGGACAAAGTCCATCTCTCCGTGAAGGGCCTGTCTCTTCTCTTGCGCGGTCCAGGCCTTTCTCTCGCCCAGCTACACACGGAGAGAGACCTAGCTACGCCAGTGCCATCAAGTCCGGGCTACAGCTGCCACGTCGCGAGCAGAAGCATCACCAGCAACTCCAGCGACAGGGACAGCTTTTCCAACAGCCCCAGCAATATGGATATCAGAATCGGCGTTATCGACAGCCTGAGCAGCAGCAGCAACGGGCCAAGAGCAACCCCGGCAACACCCACGATGTACGCTGTCACCCTTTCAGGTCTCACAGTCCTATCCTCCATGGACTAGGAGGGTAAAACCAGTAACAACAACCCCTCCTGTACAGAGTTCAGGGGCTGTGTGAAAGTCGAGGTGGCCGTCCTGGGCTCGATGAAGTGAGGCTTAATGTCCTCAGATGTCGGCTCACATATTAAGGACAAGCTGAGACCAATGCCGAAGCATGGTTCAATAAATCTTTACGTCCACGGAAGCCAAAAGACTCGTTAGGACGGACAGCCCAGGACGGCCACCTCGACTCTCACACAGCTCCTGAACTATGTCCTGCGCTCCCCGTCCTAATGAGCCTTATAGTTTCTATGGACGTAAAGCAACACTGACCCATGCGTACGCATTGGTCACAGGTTGTCCCTAATATGTCAACTGACATCCGAGGACATTAAAGTTCTACATCATCACAGAAACACTACTCATAGTTCAGGAGCTGTGTGAGAGTCGAGGTGGCCGTCCTGGGCTGTCCGTCCGAACGAGCCTTATGGTTTCCGTGGACGTAAAGCAATATTGAACCATGCTTCGGCATTGGTCTCAGCTTGTCCCTAATATGTCAGCCGACATCCGAGGACATTAAGGAACACAACCGAATCAGAAACACTACATAGTTCAGGAGCTGTGTGAGAGTCGAGGTCATACCTCGGGAGCTGTCTGAGAGTCGAGGTCATAGTTCAGGAGCTGTGTGAGAGTCGAGGTGGCCGTCCTGGGCTGTCCATCCTAACGAGCCTTCTGGTTTCCGTGGACGTAAAGCTATATTGAACCATGCTTCGGCAAAAAGTTGCGGTTTGTGGACACTGTCTTGTGACTTTGTCCATCACTTCCTACAGAAACATTAAAATGGCTCTCATCGCTGCCCATCTTAATGCAGAAGTCATTCTGGTGGTGACAGTGTAGCGATAGGTATATAATCTCCCTCTCCCCCCACCTTCATACCCCCTTCTGCCCGTCCCCAATAAGCCGTACGGTTTCTGTGGACGTTAAGCACCATGTTTACTTACTTACTGCTTCGGCATTGGTCTCAGCTTGTCCCTCATATGTCACCGACATCCGAGGACATTAAGCAACACAACCGAACCGAACCCAGAGTCGAGGTGGCTTTCCTGGGCTGTCCGTCCTAACGAGCCTTGTGGTTTCCCTGGACGTAAAGCTATAATTATTGAACCATGCTCACGCATTGGTCTCAGCTTGTCCCTAATATGTCAACCGACATCCGAGGAGGTAGGTAGGTAGGTAGTGTTGCTTAATGTCCTCAGATGTCAGTTGACATATTAGGGACAAGCTGAGACCAATGCCGAAGCATAGTTCAATATAGCTTTACGTCCACGGAAACCAGAAGGCTCGTTAGGACGGACAGCCCAGGACGGCCACCTCGACTCTCACACAGCTCCTGAACTATGACATCCGAGGACATTAAGCATCACCTTAAGGATGAAGAGACACTACACTACAGGGACTGCCAACTCGCTGCGAGCCTAAACGGAGTGGCCGCGCGATCGGGCTACAATTAAACAGGCAAGCGAAACTTCCGGTCTGTGCCGTGCTGTGACCGGCTAGTGTTTCATACATCTACATCGTCATTCCATCCATAATTTTATTATTTAACATTCCGGTTACTACACATTCACTAGCTAGTCGGCCGCCACGATGCCGGTGTGTGTGTGTGTGTGTGTGTGTGTGTGTGTGTGTGTGTGTGTGTGTGTGTGTGTGTGTGTGTGTGTGTGTGTGTGTGTGTGTGTGTGTGTGTGTGTGTGTGTGTGTGTGTGTGTGTGTGTGTGGCTTGCTTGTTTAGCGCACGCGAGTAATGTATAAATCACTGAGAAGGGAATATGGGCTATACCTGTGTATATATAAATCCTCTTTTTTTCTCTCTCTTTTTCCCCCGAATGGAGCCTGTTTAAACATATCCAGAAGAATAAATTCAAAATAAAATATCACGATCTGAAGCTAATCTGCCTCTCACAATCTGCTCCTTTTACGTATTTGCAGTTGATGTGTATTTGTTGTTTTCAGAACGCCGGCAGTAAATTCTTCTTCATATTTTTCCTCACTGCAGGATGCAGATTTCCAAAATTACTTAATTTCAATCAGAAAACCAAACGAGTCAAAAAAGTTGAAACATTTGAAAAGGTGGGTTTTCTGTCATGTACTGTTCTCTCTCTCTCTCTCTCTCTCTCTCTCTCTCTCTCTCTCTCTCTCTCTCTCTCTCTCTCTCTCTCTCTCTCTTTAAATTTTTATTATCATTTCATTTCACAGCATGCTAAAAAGTTAGTTTCTAAACTGGAAAGTTTTTCCGAATGACTTTTTAAAAATCAGTTTCAGATGGCATAATGAGTTAAAGCGCATACAGACAGACAAACATATTTCTTTTAAACAAAAAACTTTTACAATCGGTTATGATAACTATGTAATCATCATTATAATGGGTGGACGCTGATGCGCGAAAAAACGAAACAAACAAAAAACCAACAGAAAGAGAGTTTCTGAGGTGAGATCGGTAACTGATGTCGCTCAGTTTTGTTCGTTGATTTGTCCGCATTAAAAATAAATAAATAGATATATAATATAGAACAAAAATGCTGGAATGAAAAAGAGAACCCTAAAGACAGAATAGCCTGTCTTCCTCTTACTTATTTTTCAAACCATGAGACAAATCTGGTTTAACTACCGAACAAGAACTGAACAGGAGCCAATTCCGCGTAAGCTACTATTTAAAAACAAACACACAAACTCGGAATATTCTGAAGATATTATATAGCAGAGACCTTCAAAATGGAACGGGCACTGTGGTAGGTCTGATCTAAATGTAGAATGCACTTTAAAATCGAAACAATCTCAGCCCTCCCCACCAACATTAGCTACAGAAAGTTACGGTTACGCGCTGACCGGAAGAGTGGAGTGCCTGTCCGCCAACCACCCGCCCGTTGCGCCACTCCGTTTACAGGCTGATCGTGACACGGCTCGCTCACTTGGCTATCCGGCCCTTGCTGTAGTATCTCTGATCATCACCTTCCTCCTCCTGTACCCCCCACTGTAGTACCTCCCAGGTTACCCAATGTCTCTTGACCACATGCAGCCTCCTTATGCTGAAGCGCACATCGCCGACACCATCGCTCTCATTTGATCCATGTCACCTCCAAGCGCTTACGCTCGTGTACGAGTGTAATAAATGGCCAGTTGTGCACCTGCCCCCCTCCTCCCCCATTCCCCATGTTCATTCAGCGTCCCCCAGTTTTGAACTGTTGCGATAGCTCAAAACGTGTGAAGACTGACACCGGATCATTATTAGTATATTACTGACTTGCGGATGTGTTTTGGATTTCGGAAGTTGAACTCGAGTCATGTAAGTTACAGTGAATTCGCACTGGACAGCTTATTTGAAATCTGCATAGTACAAGCGATAGTGTTTTTCACGGACAAGGACGTAATCCGTGTGGAGTGAAAAGACAAAGAATAGACAGAAAGGAAACACTCGCTTGTAAAACTTATTTTGAACGCTTGGGACAGCAACGTCTGTTGCTCTGTGCGCCATTTCATAAACGAATAAAGCACCCAAAACTGCCACCCTGGTTGAATAAAAATTTCATTCTGGCCATGTCCGATCGGGATCGACTAAAGAAAGAAAGAATGTTCACGGAATATAAAACGGTATACAATAAAGTAAAAACTCTTGTCAGAAACGCAAAGAAATTATATTTTAGTAAACGTTTGGAAAACAACAAAGATATATTATCAGTTTGGCGCGCTCTGAACACTTTCACCAAAGGAACCCACTCTAGACAGAAGGAAATTCTGCATCATTTCACAGCTGATGCATTTAATGACTACTTTCTGTCCATTGCAAAAACCTTAGCTAAATCAGAAGACTCGCCTGATAGCAATAAGCAGTACTCCTGCTCAAAACGCCTTGTTGATTTCTGTCAGCAAAAGACAAAGGGAGCTGATTCATTTACCATACCTTTGATGGCTGTCCATGAAATGGGAAAATATATCTCTGAGATCAACAATAAAAAGTATTCCGGACCTGACGAAATCAGCAATCAGTTGTTTAAATTAGCTTCACCATATATTGCAGGGTCATTGACTTATATTTTTAATTTGTGCACCGAGCACAATTTTTTTTACCCTCAGAATTTCAAAATGCAAGAGTCATTCCTTTACCCAAAACTAGAGATCACAAAAATCTGAATGATTGTCGACCAATCTCATTACTGTCGGTTCTGTCTAAACTTTTGGAAAGGCATGTTCATAAACACCTAGTCACCTATCTGGAGACACGAGACCTTTTCCATCCACTTCAATCAGGCTTCCGCCGTAAACACTCTTGCAATACCGCACATGCACGATTTCTCGTGGCTTTCAGCTATAAATAGATCAGACCTGTCGGAGATGTCTCTTTGGACTTAAAAAAACGTTCGATCTTGTTGATCACAGAATCTTACTCTCAAAGCTTTCTGTCTACTTAAACAGTTTGAACTCATTGCCTTTCTTCTGTTCATACCTTAAAAATAGAGTACAACATGTCTTTATCCGTGGCTCCTACTCGTCTGAAGGAACTGTTAAATATGGTTTGCCACAAGGGTCAGTCTTGGGACCTGTACTCTTCTGCATTTATATTAATGATCTACCATCAAATTCTGCAGAATGTCATATGCTCGCGTATGACACCACACTGCATACAACACGCAAAAGCGTTGAGCAAATTCAAAAAACGCTACAGCTTTATCTTTGATCGTATTTCAGTGTGGTGCAACACTAATCGCATGCTCAGTAATCCTGTAAAAACAAAGTCAATGGTAATTACTACACGACAAAAGCACCAGCTCTCAGACTTGTCATTAAGACTGTCATTAGATGGTCAGAATATTAAAAAGGTAACTGAACATCGCCTACTAGGTCTCAATGTCGACAACAAATTTCGATAGCAAGCCCAGATCGAACACCTATGCAAAAACATGTCCAAAAAATGTTTCTTCTTTCTCAATTGCAGCATATAATCAACATCGATACCAGAAAAATCTTCTACAACTCATCGAACATGTATGCAAAAGCATATATTAAAAAAACCTGTTTCTTCTTTCTCAATTGCAGCATATCATCAACATCGATACCAGAAAAATCTTATAAAACCTCACATCGATTATGCGTCAATAGTGTAGGATGGCTGTGGTGAAGCACACTTTAATTTTTTTTAACTCCCTACATCGAAGGGCAGGCAAATGGATCCTTCCCGATCCTTCCCTATCTACAGAGCAAAAGATGAATGCACTTGGAAGTTTAAACAGCTCACTTACAATAAAGGGGTATTTATGCATAAAGTTCTAAATAATAATTCCCGAAACTACCTGGCACAACTCTTCATTAGTCACCAGTCCCACTATGCTAACTCCAGCAATAACCTCTACGTGCCAAGGCCAAGGCTTGACTTGTTTAAAACTAGCATATCCTTCGCTGGAGCGTCCTCTGGAACTCCCTGCTTCAAAACATAAAATCCTGTATTTCTCTTCCTTCTTTCTGACGTAATCTGCACAAATATATGTCTGTATATATTCGTCAAATTTGGACGGATTTGTTTGAATTACACGGTTGCCTAAAAATTCGATTGTTGTATACATGTATGTCCATGGAAGACATTTAATTCCGATGTTTCTGCACATTTGTAGCAACTATGTGAAACTGCATTAACCAGTTGCTTATTCGTGCTTACAGTATTTGAAGTATAGTCGTGCTTATTTGTGTATGTAGTATAGCAAGGATTGGCTGTTAGATAGGTTCAAATGGACCTAACGCTACTATCCTTGAGTATTGAAGTTTTCGAGTTCGGGTTCTCTCTCTCTCTCTCTCTCTCTCTCTCTCTCTCTCTCTCTCTCTCTCTCTCTCTCACACACACACACACACACACACACACACACACACACACACACACACACACACACACAGAGCGGAGATTCGTCTATTCAAGAAAAACGCAAACCCCGTGACACGTTCCGCCAGCTGTCAAACTATAGACACACCCGCGTCACCTCTCGAGCAACCGTCGCCCCTGCGTAATGCCGAAGCCAACACACAGCTGATGTTGAATCAAACACAGCAACCAGCAACAAAGAGGCCCCTCTCCCAGCCCCAACCATCTCCCAGCCTCCCCGGCAAACCTGAAGTACCCTCCTGCCCTCAGGTGACCCCGGCTGAAAAGCTCGGCGGGGATAGCTCAGTGATTAGAGCGCTGGGCTCGTGAATGAAAGGTCGCGGGTTCAAATCCCTGCAGGAGCGGCGGGTGAATTTTCTTCTCCAGGGTCGACTTACTGTGCTGACTCTAATTTCGGTATCTGTTCCACCCCCGTGTTACCGCAGTAGCACGTAAAAGATCCCGGTCATTCTGCCAAAGGTGCAGGTGGCAGGTTACAGCTAAATACGCATACACCTTACGTATGCGGCTTTGCATGAAGTGACATGGTGCATGGTTGTATGGTGTACACAGAACTTGCGCCGAGATGGCTGCAGTTTCATGTGGCACCAGCCATGCCAGCGCTGTAAGTACACCACTTCGGTGGATATGCAAAAAACGCGCTATAAAAAGCCAGTCACTCATGTAGAGCTACATGCGAGCGCAGTGAGTCTACTCAAGAGAGCGGAGAATAGCGCTATATAAGTGATCATCAATCAATCAATCAATCGTCATTCACCAAACCACAACAGTGCTCCTGATTGGTGACTCAGTTATCAGGAACATTGACTTAAAGGGCCTCTGAACACTGATTTTGACTGAATTTAGCTTCAGATCTTGTCTTTGGTACATTCCACCGACTAAACATTTTCACACAGTAAATACAGTAATCATTTCATATTTTTCAAGTGTCTTAAATGCTTATGAATGGCAAAACAAGACCAATATGTCACGGCAGAATGGACAAGGTAAATAACCGCTGTAGCCGCGTGATCGCGCGTGTTTTGGCCAGAAGCAAACTCCAAGCACTGGTTTACGACATCCTTCCTTCAAGCAAAGATGATGCTTCAAGGAAGGTGCCGGAAAGCGATGCTCGGAGTGTGGGCCGAGAGTTTACTTGGAGCCGTAAAGTCAAAGGCTAATCGTGACGTCACGTCATGACTCGACTGCCATTGGCATTGTTGCTTCTACAGTTTCAGTGCACAAAACGCATTGCACCTTTTTCTTCACTTGGATAAATTTGCGAAAAAAACTTGGAAATGGCAACTGGAATACGGCCATGCCAGTACGAGCCAGTTGCGGATATAAATTTTGGCATCGACTGGGCTCTCCCAGCGATGAAGAAGTGCCATGAGAATAGTGGTGGTTGTGCTTGTGTTTATTGTGATGCGTACGATACTACGTGTTGTTGCGTACTTTTTAAGTGTTAATCTTTTTACATATGTACACTGTCTTTGTTCTTTATGTGTGGCACCCACATTTTCCTTTGAAGGAATAAAGAATTTCTTGACCTGGCTTTACTTGACATAAGAACACAGAAGAAAAAATAACTGTGCCAACAACAAACAGATGGAAAGCCAAACTAACCATAACTAACCTTAACTAACCCGGCCTCTATCAAGAAACACAATGGCTGCAGACTGATAAAGCAAATCGCTAATCAGGACTACCGATGACATAACATCGGGATGTAAACAAATGCAGACGAAAAGAGAAATGCAAAATGGCTGCCCTAATCAGGCAAGCTAACTGCGGGTACGAATTGGCCAATAAGCCAAAGATAAAAACGAAAGACGTATGGTGGAAGAGAAGAGAGAGAACACAAAACAACAACAACAGTAACAAACAAATACTTTCTGAAAAGAAAGAGGAGGCAGGAAATGTCAGCGAGCAACGTGACAAAGGCTGGATACACGTAATCCGTGTACACGATACAACCAACTTAGCAGTGACAACAACACTGCGGGGCAGCAGACGCTCACGAACTACCCCACACAAAGAAAGACTGAGCGGTCTCGTTAAATATCGAGACTACCTCCCTCACTCGTACATCGTAAATGAACGCTGTAAGTCGAGAAACAAAAGTGAAAGCAAAGAGAGAAAAAACAGTCAATGGCAAGAACCGGCCCAACCCCAAACTCCAAGCATTGGTTTACGACATCCTTCTTGGAGGAAGGTGCCGGAAAGCGATGTTCGGAGTGTGCCCCAAACCCTAACCCAGGAGGGCCACGAAACCGCTAGAACGAACAAAACTTTTTCACATTTACATATGATGAAACAAACACGGATAAATTGGGAAAATAAAACACCCAATAAAAGGCAGGCTCCCTGATGAGGTCTAGCCTGTTGTGAAAGCTAGAGTAAACACAACGAAAAAGACCGAAACGCCACGCACCTACAAGGCTCGAAAAAGATGAAATAACAAGGGGGAAATAAACAAAGGCCCAACTACTGGCAATGGCGTCGGTGCTTCATCCTTGGATATTCGAACTGGAAATTTTTCCAAGTCGGTTACCCTGTGGATACAGACATGTATTTGAGCCCAAACTGAATGCTCAGCAGTGTGCGATCTGTGAAGGATTTTTTTCGAAATGCTTTGAGCAGAGCACATCATGGTCTTTTGGTTCCCACTTCTTTGTGGCTAGGTCCCATCGATTCATTGCCACTTGCCACTGTCGTTTTCTGGCTTCATTTTTAAATGGAAAGGCATGGAAAGAAAACTCCTTCGTCAACTTTTCACTGCAACCAACTGCAGCATACTCGCTCGGCATGCTTTAAAATTTGCCAGACTACTTTCGATTAAATTTTGTTCAAGTCGTTACTGAGCCATGTGGGTCAGTTGTCTTGTCTTGACGTCACGGAGGTCACGTGACCGAAACCCGGGATTTTTAGACGCAGACCTCGCAGCTGCTCGAAGCGTCGTGTTTGTTTTCATTCAAATCAATGCTTTTACGTACCTCAGGAAAATGTCAATACGAACAGCGTGTATGTTAAACTTTATCGTTTATATAATACAATGTAAGTGATATTTACACTTAAAATCAGTGTTCAGGGGCCCTTTAAGCAAGTCTCTCCCAACGCAGCAAACTACCCCGCAGAAAGTATGTGTAGGATTAAGAGCAGAAGATCTGGTCCCAGTGGGCCCAGAGTACCGAACCGAGCCCATGTCGGCATAAACAGCTGGAACAGTCATCGACAGAGGCAGTCAGCGAGAACAAGTGGTCGTCAGACCTGATTGCTGAGTGCAGACGCGCATTTCCACACGTCTCCCTTCGTGCTTCCTCCATTCTACCCGCAACATGTCCCCTTAATGACATCATTTCACCCTCCAACTCCAACCTCGCTGCTGCCTGTCACCGTCTCAAAGTGTTGTTCATAAACAACACTCCTACGTTCATCACAGAGTATGGTGCTCCTCGTCTAGCGTTGTTCAAAGACAGGTTCCACCCCAGTCCCAAGGGCACGGTTCGGCTGGCAGAGGCGCTGTTTCTCCCCAAGCAGCCACGTGGGTCACTCAATCAAAGACGGCCCGCCTCCCACCTATCCTATCGCCCGCACAGAGATAGTGTGCACCCTGGTAACCACCAGCTATCGTCTTACGATGATTTCCAGCCCTTGGGGTTGGAGTCCAAGCCACATCCCCTCCATCCCCTCTCTCTTCCACCACACGATGATGCCTGTCTCTCATGCTGTCCCCAAGTGCCCGTCTCCCAGGAAGTGAATCAACGGCATGGTGATGCATATCGCCAGCCAGCGTACCGCCAAGCGACAGACCCTGGCAGAGCTGTACACCCTGAGCCTCTCTACCGCTCTGAGCCTGTCTACCGTCCAGAGCCTGTCTACCGTCCTGAGCCTGTTTACTGTACTGAGCCTGTCTACCGCCCTGTGCCTGTCTACCGTCCAGAGCCTGTCTACTGTCCTAAGCCTGTCTACCGTCACGAGCCTGCCCACTGTCCTGAGCCTGACTACTGCCCCGAACCTGTCTAGCCTGACCACTGCTGTTGCGGCACGTTTTGTCACTACGGCACGTTTTGTCACTAAGGTGACAAAACGTGCAGCGATGCCTGCACGTTTTGTCACTAACGAGGTAGTGACAAAACGTGCAGGCATCGCACCTTTTTCTTCACTTGGATATCAGTACATGTGATATTGTGTATGTGTCACTTGTGTGTGGTGTGTGTGTGTGTGTGTGTGTGTGTGTGTGTGTGTGTGTGTGTGTGTGTGTGTATGTGCGTGCGTGCGTGCGTGCGTGCGTGCGTCAAAGACAGAGAGAAAGAGAGAGAGAGAAGGAAAGAGAGAAAGTCAGAGAGAGAAAGAGAAAGAAAGGAAGAGAGAGAGAGAGAGAGAGAGAGAACGAATGTGTAAGACAGAACGAGGGGGGGGGGGGGGGGGAGAGGCACAGGGAAAAACGAAAGACGGAAGGAGAAGAGACAGAGAGGGGTACAGAGACAGAAAAAAAATCACACAGAGAGACAGACACACAGACACACAGAGAGAGCGATAGTGAGAGAGAAAGAGAGAGAGCGAGGGAGGTAGAGAGCGAGAAAAAACATCTTAGGCACATATTATGCTACAAAATGTACAAGACGCTACATGGAATGAAACATCACACCCAAAGTCAGTCCACGTTTACCTTTTATCTCATCAAACTATACCAGCCATTCAATCAAACAAGGACATCCACAACACATAATCAAACCACATTTTCACTCAGTCTTTATATCTATAGTCATATTTCACACAGCTCACAGGGCTACAGGCAGCAGTAGCCTCGTAGTCTACTCAAAGCAATACAGAATTTCAGTTTAGCGCTGATTGAGGCGGGGATAATAAACACAAGACAACATACACGCGGGCGCGGGCGCGCTGCCACGGACAAATGCACATCAGCACACACACACACACACACACACACACACACACACACACACTCACACTCACACTCACACGTGCGAGCGCGCGCTTGCGCGCAAACACACGTGCGCGCGGGCACTCACAGCCACACACACGTGAGCGCGCGCGCGCGCACACACACACACACACACAAACACACACACACAACGAGGAAAGGAAAAGACAGGTTATAGTGTTGCTGGCGAACGAGTGACAAAACATGCAGCGAGTGGATCTTTCGGCACGTTTTGTCACCACGTAGTAACAAAACGTGCCGGATTGACAAAACATGCAGGCAGTGCATCAAATTTGACACGTTTTGTCACCTTAGTGACCTTTGTCACCTTAGTGACAAAACGTGCCGTAGTGACAAAACGTGCCGCAACAACTGCCATGAACCGGTAGGCCTGTAACCGTCGTGGCCAACCGCCAATCCACCAAGCTGTGATGCAGGCCTACATGACTTATGCCTGCCAGATGCAACAACGCATCGCTGGACAATTCTAAACGCGCGGGTGCGCAATGTGTGTGTGTGTGTGTGTGTGTGTGTGTGTGTGTGTGTGTGTGTGTGTGTGTGTGTGTGTGTGTGTTCAATACATGGATGAATCAGGTTAGGTTTGCCGGCCTTCATTGTTCTTCGTTTTGCGCTGATTATTTGTCGATAGTGATTGACAGTCATTTAGTGATTAGCTCTGCCGTACAGTTGAAGCCATTTCTTGTTTTCGATTCATACAGATTGTTTGTTGTTGTGTTTTGCTTTGCTTACTTTATAATCGATAAGCCATACGCGTATACATACTTGCCGGCTTTTCTTATATAGATGTATTTTAACCACTGGTAGTGTTTACTAGTTTTTTTCTCTATATTTTCCTTCTTTTTATTTTGCGTATGGTGCCTGTAGTTACTCTGGCACCAGCGGTGTTCTTTCTCACGCGTTCGCCTCAAGGGTCAAGCCAAGAGCCATGTCCATCTCAGCGCGGCATCACGCTGAATCAGCCGTTCCTCCGAGTTGAATTGTTTCGGTGTCATGCTTTATTAGTTGATAAAGAAACCAGCACTTCTTGGCATCAAGACACTGGGACCTAGACCGTGCATTTTGTACCACCAAACGCCGGTCAGGCAAGACGTACATTTTTTTTCAAGCTCAAGGCCTATTCGGACCTTAGAGGTATGTGGAAGAATTTACTATTGTTTTTACCAGTGAATTTTGGTATTGTTTGATGTTATGGTTATGATGAAATTGTATTTTATGCATATTATTTTTATATTTAGTGTTTACTGTTTTGATTGATGATGATTGATGATCGCTATTCTCCGCTCTCTTGAGCAGACTCACTGCGCTCGCATGTGGTTCTACATGAGTGACTAGCTTTTTACAGCGCGTTTTTATTTCTATTTTTTATAAATATCCACCGAAGTGGTGTACTTACAGCGCTGGCGTGGCTGGTGCCACATGAAACTGCAGCCGTCTCGGCGCAAGTTCTGTGTACACCATACAACCATGCACCATGTCACTTCATGCAAAGCCACATACATAAGGTGTATGCGTGTTTAGCTGTAACCCGCCACCTGCACTTTTGGAAGAATGCCCGGGATCTTTTACGTACTACTGCGGTAACACGGGGGTGGAACGGATACCGAAATAAGTCAGCACAGAAAGTCGACCCTGCAGATTTTTTTCCCCCGGCCATTCCTGCAGGGATTCGAACCCTTGACCTTTCAGTCACTACTAAGGTCACTACTACTATCAATCTAACCACTGAGCTATCCCCGTCTGAAAGATAATGAAGTGATTTTTGGTTGTATTAGTCTAACGGACACTGTCGTATTGCAGTAATTGTCGTTCAGTGCGTTGTCTGTATAATATTTGTCTGATGCTGCTTTGTGCTATTTGGAAAAGAGACGGATAGTCGTATTATTAGCGTATGATACAGTTTAGTAGGAGTGAAGTTGACGTTATTATTACTCTTATTGTTGTTACTATTATTATTGTTTTGGGGGAGTTTATAGTGGAGTTTTAGAATTTTAGTTAGGTTTTAGTTTTATATAAAATGGCTGTATACGTGCAGACAGTTGGAATAGGAAGCTATGTAACAATACAGTTTTTTAAAAGAGGAGGGGGGGGGGGGGGGGGGGGGGTAGGCGGACATGCCGGTCAGTGTTGCTCAGGTCTTATCAGCCCTGGAGCTGGCACTGGTAATTGATGGCGACAGTAGAGGCGGGGAGTGTTCAGATGATTCTAGTTGATCCTATGATGTTTTTGCAGAATAGGGGGTGTTTTAAGATCGGATGTTTTGTTACATTTTCCGTAACGTTTGTAGTTATCGGGAACTGTACAGAGGAAACTAACTGTTTACGTCCACGGTAAAATTAATGACTTTAGCTTGTTTAAGTCATTGAGGTTTAAGCTTTTATGTACGAGTTACCTCATGTAGAATTTAATATGTTTTAAACGATGTAGAGTGTGTGTGTGTGTGTGTGTGTGTGTGTGTGTGTGTGTGTGTGTGTGTGTGTGTGTGTGTGGAGAGGGGGGGGCTCCGTGTATGTGTGCGTGAGTGCGTGCGTGCGCGCGCGCGCGCGCCCGCGTGTGTGTGTGTGTGTGTGTGTGTGTGTGTGTGTGTGTGTGTGTGTGTGTGTGTGTGTGTGTGTGTCAGTGTGTGTGTGTGCGCGCGCGCGCGTGTTTTGAACATTACACATGTGTTTGCCGGTGTATGTTTGTGGAAAAAGCCGGGGCGGGCGAGAGGGGGAGAGAATGTGAGAGTGAGATATATACATATATATTTCTTTTACGTTTTATTTTATTTTATTGTTATTTTTAATGTACCTTCTTGAGTCTTGAGCCCATGTGTCAAAGGAAAATTTTCATTTTTATGCTTTGCATATTGATGAATAATAAAGATTTATTTGATTTGATTTGATTTGATATTAACGGATGTTTTTACATACCATCAAGTACAGGGTGGAAATGATTAAGACTTATGTTCCTCATTTTTTGGAGCAAATTATGAAGTCTAAGCCAACCAGACGATAGCGTATACTCTAGACTGTATTATTGACAGTGAGTTCGCTTGTAAGGTATTGTGTTGTTTTCCTCTGAGGCGATGTTCCAATACTATAAATTTGTTATGGGCGATGTTCAGTTAAGATGTTTGCCGCATAATTGCTTTGTTTTACTATGTTGTTGCGTTTTCTAGCCTGTTGTTAAACATTGGATGCTTGGTTGTCCATTACAGAAATCTGGCTAGAGCCCTTTTCCTTTTCTTAGAGCCTTTTTTTTTTTTCCCCTTGCCCTTTCCCTTCCCTTTTTCTTAGAGCCCATTTCCTTCATTTTTTCTTGTCTTTTTTCGTTAACCTTTTTCACCGTTTATTTTTATTAGTCTTTTTGGTTCTTTCTCGGTTACTTATGCAAGCATAAGAACTCGCTTGCAGCCTGACCGGCTATTATTGTCATTATTAGTCTGTATCCATAAAGATTAATTAAAGTACAAAAAACGTAACATCCCTTTTGTAGTCTTTTCTATGTCGTACGGGTTTGAATGACAGACACAACGATCCCACCCCGTAAATCACCAACTCTCAACCATTGTCAGGTGGTTGACAATATACTGTGTAAATTATTTTCTTGATCTAAACGTTTTCCTCATTTTATTCTGAGGTACTGCAAAATGTCTCTTCTAATGACTCATGGCTGACCAGAGATGGGTTCAGATGTGCTCACCTCAACATTACCCATGCTGTTAACAGTTGAGCAGTGTTCACGCGCCATCACAGGCGTTGTTGCATCTGCTCTGCTAATTATTGCATATTTCGCTTGATTAGTCTCCTGGTTTGATTAGTTGATGTGATAGCATTGTTCCTCGTGAGGTGGCCGTTATTGTGATACCAGTTTTGTGTGTCACTTCCACTGGAAGTGAGGACAGTTGGTCTTGTTCTGTTTCTGCAAGTCCTGACTCTAGTCTCTATTTTACACTGCTTCCCGCCAGCCGGTCATGTTGAGCCTGTGTTCAGTGACAGCGTGTTCAGTGCAGCCGTGCGTCGCACAACAGTGAGCTACACAACACAGAGAAGAACGTGTTGCTTGCTGCCTGTTACATTCGACATGATCTTCTGTCTCTGGAAACCGCTGCCACACTTCTCCTATTCCCCTCCCCCCAGCTGATCGCACGTCTATCACATCTCGGCATTGCGAGATACGTGCCGAGAAAGCCACGCCAATCGAGAAGACGGGAAGAATGAGCGGAGGAAGATCAAAATGATCGTCGGTTTTCGTGATCGACTTCCATCCGATTCTTCTAGCTGTCCAACCCCCTGTCGTCAGCCTGCTGAGCTAGACTTTTACCATTTCAGTTCAGCCCTCCTCCCTCACACCACTTCCTTACCATCACCTTCCTCTCCACCCACTGACCGTGACGACCTCACAGCCTCCTCGCTCAGCGCTCCGCTGCGTCCCCCTCACAAACAGCTGCTTCACATTCCCCGTGGTTCTTCTTCAGCCGAAAACACACTCCTTGTCTGCCTCTTCAATGCAAGATCCATCGGCACTTCCAGGAGGAGGTCCGACATATTCACCTTCATTCAAAACCACAACCTCGACATCATGCTGCTGACGGAGACCTGGCTGCGCCCTACGGGTGACGAGGCCGAGATCGCCGACCTGGCTCCGCCTGGGTACTCGGTCCTCTTCTTCCCCTTCTCAAAAGGGTCCGGTGCAAAAGGCGGGGGCATCGCCTTCGTCATAAGGGACTCTCTTAAGCCGCATGTCTCAACCACTTCGTCCTTTCCCGTTCAGCACCCCTGCTTTGAAACCGCTCAGCTGACTCTACTAACATATAACAAGCAACTAACCAACCTATTCTGTATCTACCGCCCTCCACCCAGCAAATAGAACAAATTCTCTGACTCAATGTTTTTCGATCAGTTTTCCGACTTTCTTGAACACTCTGACAGTCTGCCTGGCAAACCACTTCTTATGGATGACTTTAACTTTCATTTTGAAAACGTAGAAAACAACAACTCCAGAAAACTACACGATATCATAGACATGTTTAACCTAACCCAGTCCGTTTCTGAACCTACTCACAACCAAGGCCAAACAAAGTGATAACATCCTCATTTCTACATAACTACACCATGGACTAACATCTGACCACACAGCCATCTTGTGCAAACTTGATGTATCTGTACCCGTACAAAAACCTGAAACTTTTTCGTACCGATGCCTCAAAAAGATTGAGACCGGCGCCTTTAAACAAGATCTCTCTCACGCTGTCTCACAAACCAGTTCTATCAGTGACTACAATAACCATCTCTGTTTTGTCCTTGACAAGCACGCCCCTCTCTGCCGTTGCACAGTCCGTACAAGGAAGCCGACGCCCTGGTTCAGCAGTATTACGGAGCAGTTCTGTGAGCTGAAACGGGAGCATCGGCAGGCGGAGAGACGATGGCTCAAATCTAAGCTCACCATCCACAAACTGATATACGACTCCATTAAACAGAAAGTAACAAACCATGTAGATACAGCCAACCAAGCCTATTACTCTGCAAAGATTCAGTCTAGCACAACCTGTAAACAGTTCTTTCAAAACTTCAACATCATCCTCGGCAAAAGCAGTTCTTCACCTCTTCCTTCAACATTTGACTCTGACGACCTTCCGAATGTCTTTTCTGATTACTTCACCGAGAAAATCCGCACCATCAGAAACAGTTTTCCTCCTCCACACCCAACTGCTTGCCCTGATACCTCTTTCGTTGGAAATCCCTTGCTAACTTTTGAGCCTGTCACTGATGAATTTGTCTTAAAAATAATCAACAGTGCACCTGCCAAGTCTTGTGAACTTGATCCCATTCCCACCATGCTTCTTTATGAAAACCGTGACATCCTCTTGCCGACCATCACGAACATCATCAATACATCTCTTACCACTGGCATTGTACCACATGCTCTAAAGCCTGCCGTCGTCAAACCTCTGTTGAAAAAGCCATCACTTGACAAAAATCTTTTGAAAAACTACCGTCCCATTTCTAACCTTCCATTTCTGTCCAAAATCTTTGAAAAGGTTCTGCACAAACTTCTCTCCCATCTCCAAGAAAACAACCTCCTCAACACCTTTCAATCAGCCTATCGAGCAGGACACAGCACCGAAACCGTTTTGTTACGTATTGTAAACGATTTCTCTCCATTTTCGACAATGACAACATTTCTGTTCTTCTTTTGTATGAGCTTTCTGACGCTTTTGACACTATTGACCACCAAATTCTCCTCTCCCGCCTGAACTCGTTTTTGGCATTCAGTCTATTGCACTCCAATGCTTTCAGTTACACCTCTCAGACAGATATCAGTCCACTTCAGTCAATAACTCGTCTTCGTCACCATCACAGCTCATGTACGGTGTGCCTCAGTACTTCGTCGTGCACACTACAGCTCTCTCCGATATCATAGCTAACCACTCTGTAAACCATCAGCTTTTCGCTTTCCCTTTTCGTCTTCCTTGAAACCTTCTACCGTTTCCCTCCCTGATTCGATTATTCTTGGCTCTCGCAACATCCCCCTTCTCCGATTCTGTCAGGAACCTTGGATTCATTCTTGATTCAAAACTGTCCATGAAGAAGCACGTCATAAAATCTGCCAAACTGCTTATTTCGAGCTTAAACGCATTAGTTCAATCCGCAGGTTTCTCAATGAAGACGCAGCCAAGACTCTTGTTACTTCCTATATCCTCTCACGGCTTGACTACTGCAGCTGTCTCCTCATGAGTACACCTAATTCTGTCATCAAACCTCTCCAGAAAAATCAAAACTTTGCCGCAAGACTAGTTCTCTTGACACCCCGTCACCACCACTCAACACCTCTCCTGGAAAAACTGCACTGGCTTCCCATTTCAGAACGTATTAAGTATAAAGTCGCTTGTATGTGTTTCAGTGCTATAAATGGTTCTGGTCCTGTTTATCTCTCTGAACTGCTACATGACTACACCCCGTCTCGTACACTACGCTCTTCTTCTGACACCTCGCATGCTGAAAATCCAACAATACAAACGCAAGACTCGTGGCTTTCGCACCTTCTCTTGCTTTGGACCCCACATTTGGCATTCACTCCCACACGACCTTAGGCACTGTTCAAACCTTTCATCTTTTAAAGCCAAACTGAAAACCTTCCTCTTCTCACAGTATTTTCATCCCAACTAATATTAGTACCCAGTTTCTGCTACAGTCAGTGTGTGTGTGTGTGTGTGTGTGTGTGTGTGTGTGTGTGTGTGTGTGTGTGTGTGTGGTGTGTGTGTGTGTGTGTGTGTGCGTGTGTTTGTTGTTTCCGATAATACTTTATGTAAATTGTTTTGGCAGGACTGTGCTCTACATGTGCATAGAATACCATATTTAGGTTAATATGTATCACGCGAGCGCTCAGGGCGTTGATGAACGCATGATAAATGTACATTATTATTATTAACAAAATCAACAAAATCGTCAGTTTTGTTAAACTCTGACAAGAACCTCCATATACTTGGTCTGTCTGAATCAAGGCTGTCCAGTCATATTTCCGATTCTGATATCTCCATGCCAGGATATAAAATTGTACGCATGGACCCAAAACAACACAAGGAAACAAGTTTGGTAGCATATATTCACTACTCCCTTATTCTTAAATGTCTTCACCATTTAGAACAGCATGCCGTTGAATCTGTGTGGATTGAATTAAACTTAAAAAGGGCGTCACCACTTCTTCTTGATTTCGTCTACAGAAATCCAGACGAACGTGTTGACTGGACGGATAACTTCATCTCTGTGACGGATGCTGTATGTCTAGAGTCCAAAGAAATAATCCTACTTGGAGACTTTAACCTACTCAAACCGACTAAATCATGGCTTCAACCGCTTGAAAATTATCATCGTTGTCAACTCATTTCAACACCTACAAGGGTTACCGCTACTTCCAAAACGCTTATTGACCAAGTCTAATTTTATAGAAACATGTGTTCCTGTCTTTGGTTGCAGTGATCACTTCCCAGTATGTCTCACATGATTGAAAAAGGGGGGTACAAATCTCCAAATCTGGCCATAAGACAATAACCTATCGTTTTTCCAAATTTGATGATGACTCCTTTCTTCTGGATCTGTAAAATTCCATCATTTCGGATGTATACAACTTCAGTGAGCCATATGCCGCTCTACAGCATTGGCATGAAGCCTTTGTCAATGTCTATGACAAGCATGCTCCCTTTAAAACTGTACGAGTAAGGCATACTGCTAAACCGAAATGGCTCACAAAGCCAGTTCAAGACGCCATCCACTATCGTGACCATCTCTTAAAAAATGGACAACACGATGAATATAAAAAGCAAAGGAACAAAGTTACATCCCTCCTTCGTGCATCCAAAAAGAAAAAAAAAGAAGATTTTTTTTCAAGATCTAACCAGTTTAAATCGAAATCCAAAATCTATACGGAAAACTATAAATGAACTGACAAACAAAAATGCTGCAGCTAATTCTTCACGTGCTAAAGATATTTCCGCCAATGAGCTACACATTCTCTTTTCGACAATTGCTGAAAAAGGTATAACTGTCAACAGAACAGAATCAAATGACTTGTTTGCGCTAAAGGAGTTCTGTGACATTAAACACATACAGTCTGCCCCTCCTATTCCACCCATGACAATAACCGAGGTTTACAACTCACTCATACATTTAAAGCAAAATGGAACTCCTGGCCTGGATGGTCTGGATGGAAAAATACTAAAGCTTTCTGCACATGTAATCAATGATACCCTAACGGATACAGAACTGTTACGTTCCGGCTGCTTTCAAGCAGGCCAAAGTCATTCCTCTTTTTAAGTCTGGAAAGAGCTCAGGTCCGTCAAACTATAGGCCAATTTCTGTCTTGTCAGCTCTCTCAAAGCCATTTGAGAAACACATAAACAAATATATTCTAGCAAAAACAAAAACAACCTGCTTCACCCTAACCAGTCAGGGTTAAAAGAAAATCACTCATGTCACACTGCTTTAACAAATCTTGTTGACCAATGGCTTTCCAGTATAAATGATAACAAATTTTGTGGTGTTCGTTTTGTGGACTTTGCTAAAGCTTTTGATGTAATAGACCATGATCTCCTCCTTCAAAAACTGGCAGTGTATGGACTGTCTCCGGGGACACTTAGTCTACTTGCATCATTTCTTACAGATAGAAAGCAAACTGTGCATGTGAATGCATCCACATCCGATGTACGATCTCTCATATATGGAGTTCCCCAAAGGTTCTTTTCTTGGACCATTAACCTTTTCCATTTACATCAATGACCTCCCTGTATTCATCAAAGCATGTTGCGAATTTTTCGCAGATGACACAACAATCCACAGCAGTGACTCTAATCTCAGAAAGCTATCGGAATCACTACAGTCTGTTAAAATGGGTAGAGCTTAATCTGCAGCCTGATTAAACAAATTTATGCTTATAACAACCAGGCAAAAGAGACAAAATTTACGTTTGAAATGCCCATCTATTTCCATCGGAAACCAAACTGTCAGTGAAGTCGACAACGACACAGTTTTAGGTGTGACCATTGACTGCAATCTTTCCTGGTCGAGTCATGTGACTGCTTTATGTAAAAGTATTTCCAAGAAAAATTATCAACTATCTAAAATTAAGTACTTTCTGAATCTTCATGCCAGAAAACTATTTTTTTTATGCCCATATTCAATCCATTATTGACTACGGATCGACCCTATGGGATTCAGCAGTGCAAATACTCTTAAACCTTTGGTTAGTTTACATAAGAGAGCGCTTAAGGCAATTCTCCCAAAAAAAAAAAACTCTAGCGATTTCAGACTACAACTTCCTATCTATTCTTCCCCACAAAGAAAGGCTTAACTACAACAAGGGAGTTCTTATACACAAAATTGTGTCCGGAACAGTCCCACCCTATGTTACGGCTAAATATTCCCTAAACCAATCACAACATTCTGGCAAACTCAATATACCAACCCCTAGGATTGACCTTTTCAAGTCTACCCTAGTATATTCCGGTAGTGTGCTTTGGAACTTCCTCCCTGACTCTCTTAGATTACCACCAAGCACTGAAACCTTTAAATCACGTTACATGTCATACATTATGCGCTGACTGGTTGGCATTGCGTGTTAAATTTGGTGATTGTAACCCGCCTGAAACGTTTTACCATATTGTGTCTCCCATTTGTCACGCATTTACCCACCAAACGTTAGCTACTGATGATTTCATAGCCCCATTTATCCACCTTCATTCCTGCCTGTCTCATATCATGTTCGACGTCTGAACTTCATTTATTCCATGTGTGTACTGGTGTGTCGTAGATTAGAAAATGTGTACATGTATAATTAGATCTAGAGTAGTCCTTTGTTTGGGACTGTTTTACCCTCGTAAATAAATAATTTTATCTTCTCCCTCTCTATCTCTCTCTTCTCCCTGATATAACCACAATGGGTGACTGGGCGTAAAGCACTACTCCTCTCTCTCTCTCTCTCTCTCTCTCTCTCTCTCTCTCTC